>JADLZN010011502.1:0-89472 GCA_018155175.1 Sinocyclocheilus anophthalmus
TTTTTTTTTTTTATTTTTTTTAAGTGTCATAATATTGTGTGTTGAGTCCCCTACAACACGGTTTAAATGCATCTAAGTCAGAAAACATTGTAATTTTCTCAGAATATACATGTAATATTAGAGTAATTTGTCAATGATTTCGAAACGATTCGTTCAAAGCAGTTCTGAGCTTAAGTTCTGTAAAACCCTCCCTTCCATAAGCCTACTCTGCTCTGATTGGTCAGCTGGCCAAGCCTGTTGTGATTGGCACAAAGAGGAGCGCTTGAGAAAGTTAGCGAGTGCTACCATCTGTGTTGCCAAGTCTGCAGTTGTTTTTGATGTCGCGGGTTGTAGCAACCCCAATAATGTCATTTAGGCACTGGAATGTGAATTTACCAGGGGAACCCTGACTGAAAGCGTGTATTTTACACCCAGAACGCGATTTTTAACTGGGGACCCCCTTGAAACGTGATTGGGTTAGTTTTGAGTAGCAATTGGGCGGGTGTTGTTGTGAAAACCTGGCAACCCTGCAGGCCCACCTGTACATAAAACAATAATATAGTGCTCCAATCAGTTCTTAAAATAATGAAATAAAACCATTTTGTTTAACACTTATGCAAGTGAATCGTGCCCACAGCTAAAGTTTAGCTGCTAAACTGTAAACACTTAACAAAACAATAATGGTGGATACGTTAGCCGAGTGCTAACATGACTAACAGATGAAACAATATTGTTTGAAAACCAAAATATGTCTACTGAAATGTCTGAAGAACGACAGACAAAAGATGCTCTGTGTCTTAACTTTTAATCAGAAAGCAGAACAGCTGTATCACAGGCGCACCAGCCTAACTAACTTAACTCTATCTTCTTACGGGGTCTTTTACTCTCTACATTAACCCTATAACAGCAAAATAAACAGCAATTTCACAATGATTATAAAGTCTGTGCGCTACACTACATTCTTTATTATTAAACCAAGTAATTGGAACAACGACAGTCTACATTAATCGACACATTCTTAGGAAATAGTGGGTTCACAGCGAATTACCAGAACTACTTCAGTAAGACAGTAATACCGTGCTTTACCTGGAAACCTAAAAAAAACTGATATTTTGAGCACTCAATTGAAAATGTACACGCAATGTATCAATCGTACTTACAGGTTGTGGTTCGGAGAGCTTGTTAGTCAAAATTAAGAAGATAGAAGAAGCCAACGGAGAAGCAGTCCTCGGTAAAATGACAAGCACAACAAAAGCTTTGAATTGTATTGCTGTGGTATCGTGGAACACAGCATCTTCTCGACACCGAGAGTGTTCTTATTTCGCAGGCAGGCGGGGATTATGCAAATGTATTACCCAGTGACGTATACCGGTAACAGGCAGAAGATTCGAAAATATAACGACTTGTTAAGGCGATTCTGAGTCGACTCTCTTTTGAGAGACAATAACTTTATTTATCATGCACTTTTTTGATTAACAACTTTGCCGACTGTTTATATTGAAGGATAGCTACCTTACAAACTGCAAAAGAGAGTTTTTTCGAAAACCCATATGGCCTGCTCTAAGTATTTGAGATTATTAAAAAGAACTACTATTGTGAACTAACTCAAAATCAGTGCAGTACTATTCTCTAGACTCTCTAGGCCAATAATTATTTAAAAAAAATTTAACATTTGCATTTGGACAGCTATAACATGGTCATTTTATAGTATGTTCTTTACATTAGTGCATACCCCAAAAATCCTATAAGAAAGCCCACAACTTCTCAATACTGTGTAAAATTATGCATAATTTCATTCTAAACAAGCATACAAAATTTAAGAGAGATTGGAAAAAAATAACACTATAGTCATAAAGGTTAAAAACAGTGTTGTATGAGAAATTGCAATTATAACCACTAGATGGCCGCAGAAGACCACTAATGGGCTCATTCATCTCACTAAAACAGTACTGTTCTTAGGTTAGCTTATGGATTCATGCTTAGACATTATAAAATCACTGTTATAACATTTTAAAATCACATTTAGTCAAAGTTTACCATTTTGTTCATACAGACATATCAGTTTTTACAATTATGCCAGATTATGATTACAGTGAATCCTGAAAATGACAAACTCTTAAAAAGAGAAGACTTGCAATAAGTATTGTCACCTATCATTTATTTCAAATATCTAAATCTGCAACAAAATGTGTGCGCATGCATGTCTGTGTATGTGTGCATGTAAGCATGCTTTTTGAGTATTAATATAATAGTTTAACCATTTAATTTCTGTGTGTGTGAGCGAGCGAGCCTATTCTCTATTTTGGATGCGTGTTACTGTCAGCCATACATCCAGGTTGGCCTAGACCCTAAAAGCATACCACCTTAAAGGCCTTAAAGTACTCCCAGTAATCGCTGCTTGCAGCTATATTTATAAATTGAAGCTACATTTAAAAAACAACTAGAGTTGGCTTTCCATTAAAATGACATTCCATCAGCCTAAATAACAAAAATCCCCAAAATTATAATTATACAATTCAAATACAATCTACCATAAGTTTTCAGTCATGGTCACCTCATTACTTGCTTATCTTGTTCTCTTTCTAAGGCTGGCAGACTGCCAACTAGCCTATGTCAAAACATTTTAATTCAATCATAAAGTGATTATTCAGTGCGTTTGCCTCGTTATTTTTATCCAAAGCGCATACTGAAGGCCATGTGACCCCAAAAAAGCAACTTGGTGTCAGAGCAGATTCAAGTTCAGCTTAAGTGATGCATATCACAAGAGGCCGAAAATCATGGTTTCATTCAGGCTATTCAAAAAAACTTCTTAAAAGTCTAATAAAACTATACCAAATTTCCCCCAAACTCCAAAATATGTAACTGATGTTATTTCCATTCATCGCAACAGATGACAAATGCATACTGTGCCCCATACTAATGTTTTCCTGCATTTGAGTAACACTTATACAACCCTGCTTTCCACGTTTGGATTTGGAATCTGTTACAGCTTAGTGATTTATAGATGCCACAGGATGAGTGTTTCAGAAAGCACAGCCACAGAATAAGTTGAAAGAAGGGGCATGGAGATGCTCGCCCAATATATCACCTAAGCTCCCTTCAGGATTTGAAGGCTAATCTAGGACAAACACTGGAGAGTTGGACATGCAGTTTCTGCACAGACCTGGTTTGGTTATTTTCACATACTATAGTTGCATAATGTACGCTACTTAAAAAAACAAACAACAAAAAAAAACATTAATAATGCTTAATAATATAGGATTTAATAAAGTATATGTTTGAAAAGCACAAATGTGGTAAACCAGATGATTTCATGGTTTGCTTGTTCTGCGTGAAGTGGGTTATGGTATGCTCTCCAATACTTTTGGACTTGGATATGTGTTATTGTGCATTTAATACAAATATCATCCATTTTACCATTAGTGTTTTAAATCATTTGATAGCATCTGATAGAATTTTCTAACACCTTGCTTAAGTTTATTCTGTTTTATTTCACATGCAGCGAGGAATTACGGGAGGCGACGAGGTAAAGATCTCAGAAGTGTCTGTCGGTTCATGTCATTTCAAGTTACAACATGCTTTTGTGTTAAATTGTGTTGTTTGGTTGCCAGGCTAGGTTTTTGTACTCTGTTGTGTTTAGAAACTTTGCACTCTCATTGTATTCAAATGAAGAAGGATGTTAATTGCTACTCTACAAAATCTATAGCTACTTTTCATTGCATATAAATGCTTGTTAGGTGACTTCAGCATCAGTGCCACTAAATGGCCTTTGGGGCTATTGTGTGACAGGTCACTCATCGTTGTTTCCCATGGAGGATGAGCGGACTTACGGAGAGGATGACCGGTCTGATCAGAGTCTGGGAGGACTGGGCTCACCACACAGTTTCCCTCACCAAAATGGCGAACGCATTGAGCGCTATTCTCGCAAGGTCTTTGTTGGTGGTCTACCTCCGGACATAGATGAAGGTACTAAAGCATAAACAAGCGTTTCTTTCCGGGTTTTTTAAAAATGTGCATCAACCACAATAAACACGTTGTATGTATTTTTAAAAAAAAAAATTCAGACGAGATCACTGCCAGTTTCCGACGCTTTGGACATTTGTTTGTGGACTGGCCTCACAAAGCAGAAAGCAAATCATATTTTCCACCGAAAGGTGAGTTTGAAAGTCATTTGTACGGATGTTTATTAAGAAATGAGTCATGCAGATATCAGCTTCTCTCATTTCAGCGGATGAATTTTGCATTCCTACATAGGTGAGTATATAGCACGCCCATTGTTTAAAGCGGAGCATCAGTGGGGCCTGAGCAAAGGCTACAGGTCAAGGTTATTGAAAGTGACTGCTGGTTGCTTCTTGCATGAATACCTTCAATGCACCCGTTGTCCTGCAGGTTATGCGTTCCTTCTGTTTCAAGACGAGAGCTCGGTCCAGGCACTGATAGACGCTTGTATGGAAGAGGATGGGAAGCTCTATCTCTGTGTCTCTAGCCCTACAATCAAAGACAAGCCAGTAAGATATTAAAAGGCTGTATGTCTGCTGTTCCTGTGACTTTGCAAGTTATGAGAAAGCAGTAGAGCATTTTAAAGTTAAATATAAACCTGAAAGTTGAAACAGTTTCTACTAAATCCCACCTGTGTTTGCTGTATGGCACATGACAAGCTAGTGATTCTCTCATGTTCACTGTGTGTCTTCAGGTCCAGATACGACCCTGGAATTTGAACGACAGTGACTTTGTGATGGATGGCTCTCAGCCCCTTGACCCCAGAAAAACAATCTTTGTTGGGGGAGTTCCACGACCTCTGCGAGCTGGTTTGTTTGGCTTTCAGATATTACCATGATCAAACATTATTTTATTTATGTTGCCACCGTAAGCACGTGGTGTTTGTTGTTTTGTTGTTTTTTTGTTGGACATTTATCTTACCGTGTGTAGTTAGTAAACAATAACCAGTACATTTTCATCTGAATAAGGCTGTGCATGTGGCAAATAATGTTTGAGTGTTTTTGGAAAAAAAAAAAAAAAAAAAAAAAAAAAATAATATATATATATTATATTATATAATATTATATATATATATAATAAGATATTATATATATAGTATATGTTTTTTTTTTTTTAATGACGTGTACCCCATGACAGTGGAGCTCGCAATGATTATGGACAGACTGTACGGCGGGGTGTGCTATGCTGGCATTGACACTGACCCTGAGCTGAAGTATCCTAAAGGGGCTGGACGAGTGGCCTTCTCCAATCAGCAGAGCTACATTGCTGCCATCAGCGCTCGCTTTGTGCAGCTGCAACACGGAGAGATCGATAAACGGGTGAGAGTAGTGGTTGGATCTTTGAACTGTGTAGTTTATGCAAACTGATATAGTAAGTCTTTTTTTTTTTTTCTGTGCTTTGCTGGACAAAGTTCTTTAGCTTTCCATATATGCAATATTAGCACCACCTACTGCAGAGCCAGCAGTAATTTTATATGGCCCTCTGACTGAATCTCTGCACTGCCTGATTGTTCTTGTAAACCGTCTAGTTTTTTCGCAATTTAAGCGTTGAAACTATTTTTTTTTTTAAATAGCCAGTTCCTTTTTGAAGGAGTTTGTCTGGACCCTAAACTTGGACTATTAGACTATTTTCTATATTCACAGTTTGTGTTTTTCACCATAGTGTGTGGGTGGCATTTTTAGTCTTTTTAATACCGTGTTTTAAAGGGTTAGTTCACCCAAAAAATACAAATTCTGTCATCATTTTACTCACACTCATGTCATTCCAAATCCGTAAGAGCTTCGTTCATCTTCGGAAACACAAATTAAGATATATCCGGAATGTAAACAACGCAGATTACGTTGTAATCTGAAATGGCGGAAATCTGAGGGACAAGAATTGCTGAATAAATTGTTATTGTTTTCTTTGTGCACAAAAAGAATTCTCGTAGCTTCGTAAAATTACGGTTGAACCCCTGATGTCACATGGACTATTTTACTGATGTCCTTGCTACGTTTCTGTGTGTTGATCGTGGTAATTACATTGCTGTCTATGGGAGGGTCAGAGAGCTCTCAGAATTCATCAAATATCTTAATTTGTGTTCAGAAGATAAACTAAGGAGTTATGGGTTTGGAATGACATGAGGGCAAGTAAATAATGACAGAATTTTCATTTTCGTGTGAACTATCCCTTTAAGACCTGCACAAGTAAAATTAATATTTTGGGTGGAAGCCCACCTAAAGTTTTCATATGGATAGTATTTTTTTTTTTATATGGACAAGGAAGTAGAGCTCTGATTTACTGTATATTACAATAAAGTCAGATTAAATTGTTTCTGGCCCTTGTTCTTCATGGTCAGCCTGTCTTAACAACATGTGCTAAGCTAAAAGTGTCTACTCTTCCCAGGTGGAAGTGAAGCCATATGTACTGGATGACCAGCTGTGTGATGAGTGTCAGGGCACGCGTTGTGGGGGCAAGTTCGCTCCGTTCTTCTGTGCTAATGTCACTTGTCTTCAGTACTACTGTGAATACTGCTGGGCAGCCATTCACTCGCGTGCCGGACGGGAGTTTCACAAGCCTCTAGTGAAGGAGGGAGGAGACCGGCCTCGCCACATCTCCTTCCGCTGGAACTGATCGGGAGGTCAAGGCTGTGCTATTCATTCATATACATGCACTTTTCATTTTGCTAAGTCCTTTTTATTTAGAGTTCTTTTTTAAGTCTGAACTTGTATTTATTCTTGAGTTTTTAATTTTTTTTTTTTGCAGAAGAGAATGCTAAAAGAAAATGGTGTAATCCTGATTTTTGTTGAAAAGCTACATTGGTGCGCATGAAGACTTGAATGCATTAGATTTAAAAAAATATAGATGTTTAGCCTGACTTGACTCTGAATTACTGTTCTATTTTTATTCTCTCGGAGCCTCATCTTTTGTTTGTAATGGGTCACATTTTCACTTTAAACTGTTGAAGGCTACACACAAAGAGGCTGGAAACGTAAGGGTTCGAGCCTCGTTCATATGACTTTAATGTTGAGGTTTGACTAATCTTAAATGGTTGCATGGCAAATGTGGATTCACAGTTACTCCTTCAACAAAATGCACAGTAACGACTAACAAGAGACCACAAGCTATTGTATGAGTGACTTAAAATGACATTTTAAGGGGTTCATTCTGGAATGGATTATATGGACTGGTTTTAACATTTAAGGCAAATCTTCGTGATTAAGTGAAAAAAAGATTTATAATATTAAAATCCTTTAGAGGTTCTCATTCTAACAATGCTCAGACACTGTAAGATTACTATTCAACTGCTTCCAAGTTACCTATAACTTAATTAAGCGTAAGATCTGAGGCAAGGCTAACAGACGACAACTGAGAACAGCAGTGATGCAGGATCCAGTTTTTAGGTCAGGCAAACCAAAGATGAGCCATAGAGATGTCTTACTGTCTGTGACACAATGAAGATTATATATATATATATGATTGAAAGCTTAAATTTAATTGGTTTGATGGGTTAAAAAATAATGGAATCTATTAACTTAAGTATTTATGATTCTTGTAATGGTTATGGCAGTAACTTTGGCTCATTTGTCAGGGATTTTGTGCTAAAAGCTAACTCAATGTTGTAGTATTTGCTAATGAGAAATTACCGTGTGTTTTGCATTGATAGTGTTTTACTGCATGGGTTTTGCCATGGGTTCATTGGTGTTCTAACCGAGCATTGCAGTAGCTGAGCACATTTCAAAGAATTTGAAAAACAAATATTATTTTTTACATGGTCTGCTGATTTTTGTACTGTGTTTTATAGCCAATTATTTTGTCATGGACGTAAAACCATTATGCACTACTTTTCTAAATATTGTTTTTCAAGTCACTTTTTTCCACAAATGGAAAGTCCTTTTGTGATAACTTTTCTTTTTTTCACTTGTTGAATATCGATTTTGTACCTTTTGTTACTGAGAGATCTGGTTATAACGCAAGCATACCTTAAGGAAAAGAAAAAAAGCTATAATATAATTTTGGTTTTTATGTATTTATGTGCTGAAATCCCTAGATTGTCACATATATATTTAGGTGACCGTATTGTTGAAACTAATATCTAATATTTGCAAAATGCAAACAGTGTGCTGTCTTAATGGACAAAGTAAATATTGAATCTAGCATGACACAAATTCCTTAATGTGTGGTACATGTAGAAATATATATACCTATCCAGTACCCACCCACTATCAGTTATGAGAATGATGATACCTCCCTCATTATTGGCTGTAGAAAATAAAATAATTAACACTGTAAATTAGAGTAATGTTAGGATGCACCTTGTATCACAATGATGAATGTTCCATATTGAAATATCAATGTTTACTGTTATGTATAATTCTGAGAGGTAACAAGATTAATTTATTCATTAGGTACGCATGAGCTAAATGAATAAGTTAGGGTTTAGTTATTTTCAATTGCTTTAATAGTACTTTTATTTGAACCCTTTCCCCACATTTGCAGTTATATGTTCCTTGCCCATGCACAAAGTGTGCATACCCCACTTTACTGTGTTTACTAGATGGCAAAAAGAAGCATACGAGAGTGCGATTAGTCGCATATTGATTCAGGGTTTACTTGAATACGCTTTCAAAATATTGACAGTGAGATCTGTGCAATACTTTTTCCCAGAGACCTTTACAGTGTACTTATAACCTTTACTTTCACCGTGTCTCGTCTCACAAGCTCTCCTTCAGCCATTATAACCTTTAACATTCTCTGATTTATATATTAAAAAAAATACCACTGAAATTATAGGTGTTTTCACTTTTATGCATTCACATATTTTCCTACTTGAGTTCATGCTACTGTGATTACAAACAATGTAAATATTACGTGAATAATGTTCTAACAATTTACTGATATATTTTTAATTGGAATGTGATAATTGTCATTTCGATTATAGTTTTTGATCGGTACTCTTATTAGATTTTCTAGTTTTAATAATCGCTATATTGTGCTTCATGTCTACAGAAGGATATCAGTATAAAAAAAATATCAGAAGATTCTCTATGTGACTGCTTATTTAAATTTACATAGTTTATAACTGTGTATGGGAAGGTGTATCTGTCAATAGATTTTTATAAGAGGAATACTTTTTTTGCTATGTCATTTCTAAGTTTTAATTTTTATATTTTAAATCCATATGGAGTTATGTAAAGAGAAATATCATTTTATAGTTGGGTTAGTCATACACGTGCTTTGGTAGTTGAGTCTTGATTAGCCTATTTGCAGTTAAATATTTATAACAGAATGCTTAAAGTATTTGTAATGTGAAATGTTGAATGAATAAACTTGATTGCAGGAAATGCCGTGGGTTTCGTCTTTAACCGTGTATATGAATCAAAGTTATCAATACAATCTTTGAAAGGAAATGTGTTTAATTTCAGTCAACCTATATAAAATCAAAACGCAAGGCATCATCTTTTGGTGGAGCACAATAGGAATTGCGGTAAGCTTCTGGCATGCTGTCTGAGAATGGGGTCAAATCTATTTTTAGCTTGTCTGATAAACAGCACATGCTGCCTAAAAGACAGTGTTGTGATGACAAGGAGGAGATCCGGGTGAGACCTTGATTATTCTGGAATTACCAAGATGAATTACTGTTGATTGATTGATTGATTACTGTAAGGTTGAGCTGCTAAGCAGGCAGGCCTCAGAATATATGCACAGAAGTGCATCTTAACCCATATATGCAATTGCATTTCTTGAAGCCCAGCATGCTGCAATGTTTATGATCTGTGAATCATCTACATGCACTGAATCATTTGTTTAGGTCTTGATGTAGGCACCGATTTAGAGGCCGCCTACATGATTACTGCTGAGGCACACAACAGCACCCTTTGGCGGTAATGGTGTGTATATCTTTTAAAAAATATATGTGTGTAGTATAATAAAAATGAAACTGTATTTCATTCATATCTCAGAGAAAAATCTGACATTTGAAGGAATTTCAGTGTGCAAATGAGTATGAATATACTTTATATGTTTGTTTATTTTTGTTAGAATTGCATTACTTGTCACTGAGCCACACTGTATGTGAAGAAACTTACAATGTAACTGCTGGGACAGTTCATCTGCAGCATGCTGAAGTATCTCTAGGGCAACAGTGATGAGTGTAAAGGAAATCTGAAATGAAAAGAGCATTTTGTCATCATTTATTCATCTGCATGTCTTCAAAACTCTTCCATAGGTGCCACTTCTAAAAGCTAGAGAATACGATTTTGAATGAATAATGACTTTGATCATGCTCTCCATAAAGCTTTGGTGAACAGAACACAAAAGAAGCAGAATGACAACTTCCGGAAACAATTCACTTACGTTGAAAAAAAATAATATATATATTTTTTAAGAGTTTTGTGTTCCAAAAATTACAGGTTTGAAACAACAAACTTAAATGAAAAACATAATAATATGCATGCATCATTTATTTATTTATTTATTCCATAATTCATTAGTGAGCTATTACAAAAAAAAAAAAACAAATTTTTTAAGAGTTTTGTGTTCCAAAAATTACGGGTTTGAAACACGAAACATGAGAATGAAAAAAATAATAATAATGAATTGCATCATTTATTTATTTGTTTGTTTATTTATTCATTAATTAATTTGTGAACTATTCCAAAAAAATTATTTTTTTTTTTTAAGAGTTTTGTGTTCCAAAAATTACGGGTTTGAAACACGAAACATGAGAATGAAAAAAAAAAAACATTTATTTATTTGTTTATTTATTCATTAATTAATTGGTGAACTGTTCCTTTAAGAGCCTGCCTTTGCACATGGCTCCTCCTTCTTTTGTGTGTGCCTCGACGTAACCGTTGCTGAGCTCATCCTCTTCCGGTGATAATAGTTACATTTACAAAGTTTAACTTTAGTTTTTGAAACAAAACTTTTTTTTAATAACCTAAGCGAGCTCTTAAAGTGTGGTGCCGCTGTTAATTATGGCATCTTTCCGTAAATTACTCTACGTACCGCGCTTCGACACTCAGTCGCCTCAAACTGACAAGGAATCGGGATATAACGGAGAAAACAACAAACACCATAAACTGAACGGGTTAACTCAGGCGACTCCCTTGCTTTTCCTCGACGTTACAAGTCCCGAAATAACACCATGTTTGTCAAAAAAGGTGAAAACAAACCATCTTTTGAGGTTGTACGCTAATATGAGATCAACGGTTAATCTGAGGGCATCTAAAGGCGGGAAATCACGGCGCGCCAAACGCGTCACTTACGGAAGTGTAGGAGAACAGCCACACGGTAAGTTAAAACGCACGTGTTTATTTAATATATAACACTCTGTTGAGTGAAGTAGCTGCATAATTGTCTTTTTTTATATAGGGGCCTCATCTGATACTTTTGGATTCCCACCAAGAGATGTTAAAGCAGATGAAATGGTGAGTCCAGTACAGTTTTAGCAGTTTTAGGCCATTTTCATTATCATGACCTTTCTTATTTTTTATGGCTATGTCAGTACCGATCCCGAACAAAACAAGATGTATTGAGGACGATCAAGAGAATGGTGGAGGAGAACAGGGTCATCAGAGAGCGGTTACTCGCCTTGAGTCAGCAGAGCCGAAGCAAATGAGGTTTGCCCTGTTAAAAGGGATAGTTCAACCCAAAATAGACAAGTCTGTCATCATTTGATATGCCATGGGTGTCCAATCCTGCTTCTGGAGGGCCTGTATCCTGCAGAATTTAGCATCAACCAGCTCCAACACATTTGCCTGGAAGTGTTTAGTGAGTCTGAAGCCCTTGATTACTTTGGCTCAGGTGTATTTAATTAAAGTGAAGGTGGAATCTGTGGACACCCGTCTTTGTTTGTACACCAATATATTAGATTTCTTTCATGCACAAGAAGAATCTTCATATGAACTGCTTGTTCATTAAAAAAGAACAAAATACACTTGAAAATACCATAAAGTAGTCTATAATGACTCGTGCACATGCTGTGACTAGCTACAAGTCTTTTCTTTAGCACTGTTATTACATGAACGACTGAAAAGGTGACCATATAGTAGTAGAAGAGCTTGTTCATTACTGGAGGATAATAAGAAGCGTTATTCTGGTTTGTTTACGGTTTATACGGACAACGGTCATAATAATCAAAAATCATTCAATTTGATTTTTCATTTGAGACTAATTTTTCTTTCAAATTAATTTTATGCATTTAGCATACCGCTTGCGACTCTTATTCGATGCTAGACTTTTTTACCAGTTTGTGTGTTTCCCCTGGGAATTTGAACCACAATCTTTTTGCCTGCTAACGCCATGCGCAACCCTGTCCACAGTACGCTTATTCATTTTTATATTATTGTAATATCTTTAATATTAATTCTTTTTTTATTTCAGTTTCAGGTGGTACCACGTGACGAAGCAAATTTTTCAGAGGAGAAGGAATGTTCACATCTCAAATCTAAATGCTCAGGCGCTTCACTTAAAAATAACACAGTTTACTGCCGGAGTGGTCATGAGCATTTCCCAAATAAGATCAACCTTCCATTTAAATTATACGGTATGTACTAGTTGCTGTTTTTGTTATTACTTTTTTATTTATTTATGAGGAGAACGACCTTCTAATGTGTTCATTCATCAACTTTATAGGACTTCTTTCATCACTAAAACAGTTTCTCTTCCCATTGTTTTGTTTTATTGTCAGCTGTAGAGTTACTATTTAAGCTTTCTAGTGACCGATTGTATTTTGTTATTGCGTGTCAGGTTGATACCATCACTGATTACATTTATTTATTTAACTGATTCTAGAGTTTTTTTTTTTTTTAAAACAACAACAAAAGGTATTAGAGAAAGGTTTGTTATTGTATGCCAAGTTGTTTGTGACACAAATGTTTATTAAAACATTGAATGACCATCACTGATAACATTCATCTTATTTCTATTCTATTCTAATCTATTCTGTTTTAACTCATACTAGATGTTTCAAAAAGCAAACTTACTTAGAATTCACTGTAGACGGTCACTGAAGTAAATGTTTTGCCCACAACAAAATTGCATTACGTTCCCAGTGTCACAGGAGCTCAACATCTTGCTTATGCAGGTTGTGGTTTTGTGGCAGGAATCATCAAATAGAAAAGCTATTGTTGAGAACATGACCTCAGACATGTAAAATGAGATAGATTAATCATGTTGTCAAGTCATGTCTGTATAATGAAGCGATAAAACCAAGGCTTGATTACAGACCATAGTTTAGGCCCCTCTCCTGGGCGCCTGTGATGATTATGTGTTTTCTTCAAGCATCAGCTAAATGGCAGTGGGTAGATCTCTAAGATTAAATGCAGGTTAAATGCAACTACTGTAAATGTTTGTTGTAGATTAGGGTAAATTATAGAACTCGAGTAAGAAAAGGAATAGTTGCTTGGGGATGTTTAGATCTGACAGTAGCCAGCTAAACATGTATTTCGCAATAGATTATATAGCCCTTACAATGAGTATGGTTCTTGTAATTAAGTATCGCACAATGAATCAGCAGTAAATTGATAGGAGCATGTAAAAACTGAACTGAACTGGCATAAACTGTTAAACAAACTTATAAGAAATTGGAAAGTCCAGAACAATGAGCAGCAGTTGCGCACGACTGCGTGACATTCAGGCCTTGCACATTTGATACGGATTCCAACACTGCATTAAGCTGTAATTATTTTCACCACCAGGCTCATTTAGGTTCATGTGTTGAAACACGCTAAACAAGTGGAGCCACACCTTCTCTTTTGCACTGTTATGAGTCCTTAGCCACAAGCAGGGGTTGCTTAATGTAATTTTTATAATGATGTGCGGATAAACAGGGAAAACACAAATTATCGCACACAGGATAAGATAGCAATATTGGACCACACCGCATCAATGTACACAATTTCCAAACACAGTATGACAAATACAACTCTTTCACGCACACATGTAGTGGATATATCCACTCTTAAGAAAAGCCGGTAAAATAGCATATCATCACTCTTCAAAATAAAGGTGCTTCACGATGCCATAGAAGAACCTTTTTGTCTTAATGGTTGCATAAAGAACCTTTAACATCTGAAGAACCTTTGTTTCACAAAAGGTTCTTTGTGGTGAAAGAAGGTTCTTCAGATTATCAAAAGGTAAGAAAGAGATGCTTCTTTAAAAGAACCTTTGACTGAATGCTTCTTTGTGGAACCAAAAATGGTTCTTCTATGGCGTCGCTATGAAGAACCTTTTCAAGCACCTTTATTTTTAAGAGTTAATGTGAAGTTTTCTGTATCGATTTTTCACAGATATTTTGAATCGTGTATTGAATTTTGTTGTGCTCTGAATCATGTGTCGTGTTTTAGGGTTAAATTAAATATCCGTAAACTTAATGGATAATATCCTGGCAGAAAATTACCAGCACTTTTTCTGTTTTCTCTTAGTGTCTATTTTTTATTTTTTTTTACCTACTCTGTAATAAATCAATTAATGTATTGCTTGGGCAGTAGATATATCTTCTGTGACCAGCCCTGCTTTATGTTTCCTTTGAATTTAGCTTCAAAGGGCTCATTGAAATTCAATACAATATAGTTTTTCATTTTGGTTGGTTGAATTTTCTTTTCTCCTGTCTACATGACATTAAAGCAATATATCATTCTTTCCACTTCAGATTTAATATATTCTGTTAAATGACACATTATGTCATAATTAGCTCCAGTAGACAGATGCAATCTGTTTTCAGCTCTCAACTTTGCACTGGCTTGATGTGGTTGGATGCACACAAAGAAAACGACAGTGACTCAGCTTTATGCTTCCACACACATCTTATGCTACTGGTTACATTTGCACATCTTTTCCCTCACAGCTTATTTCCTTTTAGCGACAGTATCCATAATTAATGAAATATCACCCCTTGAACAGCTGGAATTAGTTCTGAGGCTAAAAAGCTCTCTGTTTGAAGCACATGGGAGGAGTTATTGTGAAAGCATAGGCACTTTGTAGTTGCTTCTGGAACACCGTTAATATCACCGATAACAACTGACTGCTGAAACTGTACAGACCTGTAAATATATTGCACAAATTCAGCACCACCTGAAAAACATATTAGATTACTAAACTAGATTACGTAATCAGATTCCCAAAATAAGTACTTGTAATTAGATTACATTTTAAAATGCTCATAATCAGATTACAGTTGATTACATATTCACACAATGGCAGTAAATTATTCTTCATTTATTGATTCTCCACAGTTCTTTTTTGCTTTTAATTTTCCTTTCTGAATGAATCGAACAAATTTACATCCCCTTCAGAAGTCTGAGATCCGCTAGTGAGCGACGCCTCGTGGTACCATCACAGAGAGGCTCAAAATCACTTTCCAGAACATTCTCGTTCACCACTCCTGGCTGCTGGAACGATCTTCCCACCCCTATCCGGAATGCTGAATCCCTGACAATTTTCAAGCGACAGCTAAAAACTCATCTCTTTCGAAGCTACTTGACTTCCATCAAAAAAAAAAAAAAATTCTTTATGTATTCCTTCTCTTTCTAGCTTGTACTTACTTGAACAATGTCAGGACTTGGTATTAACAGAATCGCTTTATGTATACCCCAATTGTAAGTCGCTTTGGATAAAAGCGTCTGCTAAATGACTAAATGTAAATGTAATGTAATCTACCACTTACTGTATATAATGAACTAATAATTATGCAAGTTACTAAACACTGTCGATGCGCAACTGTGAAAGCCTATGTCTTCATCATATCCAGTGACCTAATTATTAATATTCAAAGTGTGGTCAAAACCTGAAAAACTTTGTCCATGTAATGTCATGTTTGTTCATGTAATGTAGGGATTCCCAAGCTTTTGACATTTTTTATGATTTCATTAATTATTAGCTTTTCATGAGCATTTCATGTAATGTAATGCTTAATGCATTTTATGATTTAGATTTTTTTTTTAAAGAAATGAAATATATTATCTTTCCACTTGTTTTTTGTTTTTCCTCAATATGGTACACAATAATCCCGTTCAAGTCTGTGTAATAAACAAGTTGGGTCAAAAGTAATCTAAAAGTAGTAGATAATGATACTAACTATAATTTTAATCATGTAATTTGTAATCTGTAACCGACTACAATGTGTAAGTAATCTACCCAGAGCGTGTGAAAAAGCCCAACACGACCAAATTCCCGATTGTGAATGATATACAGCTACAATTTAAGACAATAATGCTTAATTTAATAGATGTGAACCAGTGACCCTGGCTGACGGCGATCTCATTAACCAGTGCTTTACGGCTTTTAATTCACAATGTGACAGAGAGCAATAAAATGCTCTGTACCTCCTGAATTATAAAACATGTTATAAAAAAAAGTCCTTGATAGAAGCAACCACAGGGTTCAGCCGCTTGTGTGAAGAAAATACCACAAATCCATAAAGAATTCCTCAAAATCTGATGCTTAGAAGCCACACCGAAATGATTCTAAAGAATCATACTTTTCCAAGAAATGTTTTTGTCATCTTAACTGCCAGTGCACAGGTATAATTGCATATTGCCATTAGGAAATAGAACGGTGTCGGGAAGAAGCCTTCAAGCGCTTTACATTGTGCAAGCGCTGATGAGGGTGTAATAAGAACCTGGATCCATATAGCCAAGAGGGACACAGACAGGCAGTCCAGCTGTGTCAGAAACATTAGGCTCACTGTGCATGTTTCATTTAGTATGTGAGCCACTCGCACTCAACAGCACTTCCAAGTACAGTCACAGTATTGGCTTCCTTCTTGACTGGCACTGCATATTTCATCGCATGGGTCTATTGGAAAAAGCTATCAAACAAACACTATCCGGGTGCAATTGTGCTGAACGTCATTCTTGCTAGCCATGTGAAGAGCCTCATCTGGTGTATTTTTACGTAATCTGAAAAATGAGGTCAAGTTTGATATTGTGCTGCATTTATGAACTGAATGTTCCCATAGTGCAGTTCAACCCTAAAAGTGGGGTTGTCTGCTGCATCAAATACTTCGCCTCTAGGGACACGAATTGTGCATAATGGCCTGCTTACATTTCAGTGTAGCTTAATGAAGAGAAATTAACTGTTTAAAGGCAATGAACGACGAAATTGTCCAAATTAAAATCTTTCATTTTGTATATTTACAGAATTTCAAACTGAATAATGTAATTGTTATTCTTGGCTTCTTGCTTTTGTAGGATTAGTTTTTTTTTTTTTTAAGAAATGGCTTGTGGTGGAAGTGCAAATTATGTTCCCAAGCAATTTGAATTCAGCATAAAATGAGCCTCAAATGGTTTAATTAGTACAACTAACAGGATTACTTTTGTGTTTATGCTCATTTATAAAATATATTGTTTCTAAAGTCACGCACTATTCAAACTAGGGCAAAAAACTATATATACCAAATATATTTTGTAAACAGTGAAGCTCAATGAATTGTATTTTTGAAAATCTTCACATACCAACATATCTTTAAAAATCTATTTCAGGGCCAAGAAAATGTATTTCCAATCTTACAGTAGCCTACGTTTAGGTTATTTTTTGAAATATATATTTGTAAAAATATACAAAAAATGTCCAAAAAATATATTGCTAGAAAATATATTTACACAAATATATTTTGAAGCAAATTCTAGCAAATATATATTTTTTTGGCCATTTTGGTATTTTGAAATATATTTGAAAATATATATTTCTTGCTAATTATGACGTTTTCTAAATCCATCTGAACTGTGTAGTACTCAAAATGATGTAATTGCAGATCAAATCATGTTGTTCTCTCTGATACTGGCCCAGTGTCATATCCATGTTGAATTACGAGCCAAAGCAGGCAACAGAAATGATGGCTAAAGTGGTTATAGTATACTACATTATCCTATGAATTCTCTAAAATAATACAGAGTTTGTTAGTCTTCATTTCTCCTAATTTTCCCATCCTCAGACTGAAATAGCCGTTTGAGTTTGTTTATGGCTTTGCTTGGTCTCTGTTTGCCCTCAAAAGCAATCTGGGTCAAACAATTAAAAAAGCAAATCCACTGTAAAGCATGTTGTTAATAAGAACCGATCAGTGTACTAGACATTTAAACTTGATGTTTAACGTTTATTTGGCATGCTAACTATATAGTTTGTGTCATGCTTTTTAGTTTTGTACACAAAAATAATTAAAGCAAACTGTGAGTATTGCTTTCAAATTAAAAACAGCAGCAATGCCAATGCATGTCAGATCTTATTGGCTGCATTGATTTCTTTTTTTTTACAGAAAACTGTATCTTTACATAATTAGGTCTTCCACTTGAATCAAATTATAGTCATCCGATATCTGAACAGCTTGCCTTCCCATGCTCTCTGTAGCAATCATTCCTTGTAACAATCTGCCTTGTCTAGAGCGCCACAGGCCACAGCAGCCAAATCCTTGTCAAGGATTATCTGTTAAAACTTCCCTCCAGTGTTGACCCTGTACATAGAGTTTGTATTGCATATTATGTGACAGTACTGGCAGAAGTGAACTTCCTGACGTTTTCTCTTTTTCCACTAATGAGCACAATACGCTGCTGCTCTCTCTGACATTTTTTTCTTCAACTTAATTCTCTAGTTTAACAATCTGAACGACTTTAAAGACGCCACAAAGGAACACAAATTACCTTGATTTTTAACCTCAGGAGTGCACCCTAATCACTGCTATTACTGAGGGGAATATGTAAAGGTGAATGCTAAAATGATTTAAGTATAGAAAGCAATTGATGCGAACACAGTGATTCATAAAGCTTAATGAAGCCATAAACCGAGGCCTTTGCCACAGAATTAAACCTGTCACGATTACAGAGTATGACTCCTCTGGAGAGCTGTAATAATGGTGCAGGAGCCCAGACTCGGTGGAGACACTTAAGTGTTAGTTTTGACAGGACTGACTTGTACTTCTGCATTCTCTAGGAATCAAATAATTACCACAGTGCAATGCAAATCCTGCAGTGGGAAAAAGGGAGTTGCATGTTAAGTTTGTTTTGCGTTGCATTTGTTTAGATTTCTCAGATAAATCTCGCCTGAATTGTGCAAAGAGCGTTACATTAAATCCACATTTCGTTTTCTGACAAACCTTTTCCATCAGTTAAGAATCAGTTTTAATTACAGTGCATTTTACTCGTGAACTCTGATGAGTAGAGTTCACAGTCTTTAAATTGACAGACTCGGGCTATATGAGTGGGCGCCATACACCTTGAGAAGGTAGCAATTTTCTGGTATTACGTTAAATCCTGGTATAAAAAAAAAGAACCGGATTCCAGGAGCCTAATTACTAGGTGTTAATAGCAACAACAATATAATTACTGTAATTTACACACTAGCCTGAAAACTTTATTCCCCTCCAAATGTATGTCACAAATGTTATATTTCATTTCTTTGCTGTTGCTGTGTTTAGGTTTTGATAAATTGCTGCATATGTATTTTTTCTAAAACACTGCTAGGCAACTTTGGATCGAGTCAGTTTGTTCTCAGCCTATTGTAAACAAAAAAGTTTCTATATGAAGAGTGAGTTTATGAAGTTACTATATTTTAGCTTGATTGTGCATCTGAACAAATTACTGATGTGAGAGCAATTTGAAGAAAAACTAATTTTAGCTTATTTCCCCACTAAACACCACATTATGCTCTAAATATAACCTCTTTATCCGTGAAGAGTATCAGTTAAGGGCTCAGGAACTTGACTGCAGATCTCCGGATGATGCAAACCCTACAAACACTCATTCGGTGTCCAAAAAGCTGTCTAAGTAGGCGGCTCCCTAGGATTTGAGACGCAGCCTCTGAGTGAAAGATGATTGGTTCAAACTTTGGATAGTCTTGTAACGTTTGTCAAGTTATTGTTAGTTAGTAGTCATGTAAAAGTTAAGCAAGAGCAAGCGCGACTGCAGGTCCTTTCTCAAGTTTCCATGCGGAATATAGCTGTAGTGATTTTTTCCCGGAATGATTTCAGCTAATTATAAAGGTAAAACTTCCTCCGATGAAGAAGATGATGGTCAGGGTTCACGGTCATCTCCTCTGGAGCATTCAGTCCAGAAGAAAAGTCTGTCGTTCAGCGTCGAAGCCCTCATGTCGAAGGAAGGACGGAGTGAATCAACTTCACACGAACCGATTCAGATGTCCTGCATAATAAACCCAGACAATCGATCAGTGATTTATTCAGAGTCAGTGGATTTCCCCAAGCGCTGTGAATCTGTCAAAGAGGACTCTTCCTGCATCAATAAACCCAGATTATCACCACGTAAGTTGCCATATACTATTTGGACACTTAAATAATAAAGTTTAAATGTTTGAATGACATTATACAGTTTTAGATATTAATAACGTGGCATTTGTAAACAACAGCCTAACTGACTTCCTCAAAACTAACTTTTCTGAGACATTGTTGCAATCAACTGGTGTCAGTTTCATTTTTAGTGAGTGATTCTAGCAGAATAATCACAGGACTTTATTTTAAATGGAATATATGAAGACTTCAGGTGCAAAAGTCCGTCTGAGATTTTTCTTTTAAATGAGCATTTTATCAGGCTCCTATGAAGAAAAACAAATTTTTTAAAATAAGGCATTCAGTAACCGACTAACCTTTTCTTGGCCATTAAAGTGAAATTACTGAACCTAAACATAGGAGCATGATTAAAAATGCTCATTTAAAAGAAAAACGCTCAGATGAACTTTTTGCATCTGAAGTCTTCAAATTAATCAAAAATAATGAAGACTTGTAAAATAATGATAGAATAGCAATACATAAGGAATATGCATTGCCCTCCAAAAGTTTGTCATAATATATATATAATGACCCTGGACCACAAAACCAATCATAAGGGTAATTTTTTTTTTATTGTGATTTATACATCATCTGAAAGCTGAATAAATAATCTTTCCATTGATGTATGGTTTGTTAGGCTAGGACAATATTTTTTGTTTTGTTAGGATATTTGGCCGAGATACAACTATTTGAAAATCTGGAATCTGAGGGTGCAAAAAAATCTAAATATTGAATATTGATAAAGTTGTCCAAATGAAGTTCTTAGCAATGCATATTACTAATCAAAAATTAAGTTTTGATATATTTACAGTAGGAAATTTACAAAATATCTTCATGGAACATGATCTTTACTTAATATCCTAATGATTTTTGGCACAAACGAAAAATCTATAATTTTGACCCATACAATGTATTGTTGGCTATTGCTACAAATATACCACAGCGACTTAACACTGCTTTTGTGCTCCAGGGTCACATTTAAAAAAAAGAAGAAAAGATTAGTCATTACGTAACAAAATCTTAAACCAAGTAATAAGCACAGCATCATCAAGACAAAAAGAAACAAAAATCATTATTTACAGGCATAACGAGAGAGTCTGATTTCCAAATGAAGTATTCAGACACAGCAGATATGACCTGGTGTGTGTACTTTATGAGTTTGTCCAGTGTTAAAACAAATTGGTCATCAGGCCGAGCTGTTTATTACCGAGTAACTAGTTTACAAGCTAATTTCTGAACTAATTTTACAGGACCGCAGAGTCCCGCGACATGCACCCTCCGAAAGCACAAGACGAACCGTAAACCCCGAACCCCTTTCACCACCGCTCAGCTCTTGGCCCTTGAGCGGAAGTTTCGTCAGAAGCAATACCTGTCTATTGCAGAACGTGCCGAATTCTCCAGCTCTCTCAGCCTGACCGAGACCCAGGTGAAGATCTGGTTCCAGAACCGAAGAGCGAAGGCCAAGCGGCTGCAGGAGGCACAGCTGGAGAGGCTCAAAATGACCAGCAAACCCATCTTACATCCCAGCCTCACTCCGTTTCCACTCTGTACGCAGACCCAGACAGCAGCTCTCTTGTGCGGACAGTCTTTCCACTTCAGCAGACATATGCTGCCCTTTGCACCTGTAGGAATATACTCCACACCGGTGGGTTACAGCGTGTGTCCTCTCTCCAAAGACGGCTTCTCTGTGGAGCCAGTCTAGAGGATCTATTGCATCAACTTTAACTATTCACGGAAACACTTCTGGTTTATCTGCTGGACATACTGACATTTTTATGTTTGATAGGACATTATACAATTTTATGTATGCTTAGGATTACTTTTTATGTTAATTTTTTTTTTTTGAATGTGACATTAAACTCTTAAAAATTAAGGATCCAAAAAGAGGTTTTCTGATACCATAGAGGCATTTTAGAACCTTCAAGTAAACAGTTTTCAATGTAATTAACATTGAAAGAACCTTTTATACCATGTAAAAGTTCCATGGATGTTAAAAGGTTCTTCATAGAACCAAAGATTCCAATAAAGAATCTTCATTTTTAAGAGTGTAATCTACTTTGGAAGCCACAAAGAATAAATGGAAATGTAGATTTGCAGTTTTTTTTTAAAGTGTCACAAAATGTAATGCCATTCTTGTAAGTCTTCTCTAACTTCCAGGGCATTTTAGGATATTATATTACCCAATATTTTGCATTAAAATATTGATCCTAGTGTGATTTTGAGTCACACTAAAGAAAATGTCAAGTAGATTAAGATTTTCCACATAAACTTAGAATAAAGTATATTTGTATGACAAATCCTAATTTTGAATGTGTTTATATCAAGCAAAAGTAACCTAATATGGTCACACTTGAAGGACTCACTATTAACTATGGTCTTTGCCTCAATAAACTTATAATTTGCTGCTTATTAATAGTTAGTAAGGTAGTTGTTAAGTTTAGGTATGGGCGAGGAATCTAAAATATGGTCATGCAGATATCTGTGTAATACGTATCATAAAGTGAGAAACTGGTCCCTTAAGTGTTCCCATAATTATATATATAGATATATATATATATATATATTATATATATATATATATATATTACTCTGTGTATTACATTTCAGAAATTGATCATTTTTATTTACAGAATTTGCTGATTAAGAGTTACGACCTATAATATACAGGCCGGTTGATTTGTTCTTAATTGGAAATTTTAGAGTCAAATCTATTAAGATTAAACCATTTTTGCTCAGATTTGTGAGGTGTGAGTGTTTTAGGGAAACTTTGGAGCCGGAGATCAGCTCAGCCTTAAATCCGCTGGATAGCTAATGCTTTTTAAATTGAGCTGCTGAAAAGAGGCTTTTAAGTGTTCATGCTCATAATCAGTGGAAATGCCGTCTGACCTATGTAGCTCTTTTCATGCTGTTGTGAGGGAAACCCAATAAAGTTAATGAAACCACTCAACACCGGGGGGGGGGGGGGGGGGTTCAGCCGCGTAAGTATTTCAGTTCGTAAATCTGCAACGGAGGAATGTGACGACCTGTTGCTTTTCTAAAATGATCCTAAGGAATTCAGCGTTGCATATAATTTATGACAGATTAATTGGCTTTGTTGTAGCTACAGCTGACTTTCCATGAAATAATCTATAATCTTCTGCTGGTGTAATTACATATACGTGGGGTATCTAGACAGTAAAAATAGCCCGATATAATAGCCCCCTTCAGTCACAGTCACTGGAGTGAATTGAACACAACTGCTTATTTTCTATAGACACCAACTGAGTCTTACTTACTCTTACTCTTCTCTGTCTGGTCTACACTTTTGAAACCTTTGTATTGTGATTTGACTTTGAGCCTTAACTGATGGTGAATGCCGAGCTCTACGTCAACCAGACCCTTTACTAATTGTCCTTACCCTCCAAGTTTAACTCCACCAGTGTGAAATGGTGTATGCTAAGAGCTCAGTGATAAAGAGCAAAAAGCATTACATGATTCTTTTGCTCACTTAACTGTGGCGTTGTCTGGCACTGACTTAAGTGTTTCTCGTTACTGAACGACCATGTTACAATTAGCAGTCATTTCACAGTCCATTTCTGGTTCTTTGTTTTTAAAACGAGCTGCAACATTAGTTTGATAACAGATCTTTCTGACTTTTTTTGATAACAGATCTCTCTTGACTTTTGAGTTTCACTCCTTCTTGGTTGAAGTTTGAAAGATCTGTTCAGGCCACTGAGTGGAAAGCTCTGGTCCTGAGTGACTACGATCAGGGAGGTCGACAAAGGTGTTTTTTATTTTTATTATAGTTCATGCAAATGTAGAATTTCAGACTATTAAACACTGAGCCTGTGATAAAATAAAACAGTTTACTATATAATAGCCTCCCACTGACGTTAAAACTAAGCATTACTTTTACTTGGTAAAATTTTGCAATATGTTTTTTTTTAGTTAAAGTTGTTAAATGCATTAACTAACAGTGAGCAATACATTTCATTAATCAATTAATAAAACTACTGTTTACTGTTAGTTCATGTTAGCTCAACTCTATTAAATAATATTAAACAGCTACAACTTTTACATTTTCATATTGTATTAGTCAGTGAATAAAACAATTTAAGATGAATAAATGCTTTAAAAGTATTTTTCATCATTAGTTAGTGTTAACTAATGTAGTTAACTAATTCTAACAAATGAAACCTTATTGGAAAGTGCTACACTTTTTATATGTTTATTTTTTATTGTTTTATTTGTTATTTGCACTTGATAACGTAAAACTGCAACTTAGTTGAAACAAGCGATGGGAGATTTTGAGGGGGACGTTGGGTTCAGGAGGACCAACAGAAATATGACTGGAAAGATATATTGCCACTATAACATCTGATTGTGACCCCGGGTATATTTTATGTCACACAGATGTTGTGCAATGTTTTTTTACTTTCTCAAGGTGGGATCTGTAATCTTGATGCTAAAATATAATTAAAATGCTTTCATTTATTATGATGGATAACAAAGTACTACATGGCACATCATACAGCAGATATTGTGTTTAACAATATATGCACAGTGACGTCTGCTGGAAAGGCATTTCCCATTTGCTCTTAAAAGAGTTGGAATTCCTTTTGTGGACTACAAACAACAACTCTGCTAATGACAGAAGTAAATAATGTGTGACTAAATACAGATAAAGCACAAGTCTGGTTATTTGGTTAAAAGTCCCACATTAAAAAGAAAAAAAAAAACGTGTTCGGCGGGTTCAGGACAACATGACGGCTTCCGATTGCGGTGCTATAACAGATTTATTGATATATGTGCGTCTGTTATAAGGGGGTAGTGTAGGGTTGGTATATAGTATATATATATAAGATATAGAGTAGGGGATATAGGGGGGGGGTGGTTCACCAATGCATAATTCTGAGTGTGTTAAGGGGCGGGGGCTGGAGGCTGTTGGTGGGGTGGTTTTAACTAGATTGCGCCACTAGGTGTAGCAATTTTCGGGTGTTGAGAAAATAAAGACAAGGCCATTTACAATGGCCAGATAGCGGTTAAAAAGATTGCGTCCGGTCTGTATTTTGTAACATATTTCTTTATGTGTAGTATAATAGGAGGTTATATGTATTGGGGTTGGTTACAAGGTGCACTGCGGAGATTTGGGTGTAGGGGAAGTCGAAGACAATATTCTCTCTATAATCTACGATTTTATATGATTGTATTACTAACATTCTACAAGAGTTGTGGTTTTTAGTTGTGTGATTGTTTGTGTGGGTGCTCCGAAAGTAATAAAAACGACAAGATAAAAGAATCGAAGGGAGCACATAGTCCCACTAACAGCTGACCCCCCCCCCCCCCCCGTGAAGTTTGTGTGACAAGTATATCTCGTGTAAAACGTTGTTACCGCCCAAGGGTGCACGGTGAACAGTTGGTGGTTATCATAACTGTATTTATAGACACACAATTCCAACTTCCATCTTCAGACCAAATAATTTGTGCCCAATGTTTACACAAAATATGTGAGGTGCGTCCAGGGTGGAATAAACTGTGGTAATTGCTCAAAGCAGCGCACAAGTGATTGACAAAGAGCACAATGGCTCTGATGGGGAGGAAAAGATGCCAGCCGATGCTGCTGTGCTGAGCTCCACTGCATACCTGCCAACATAACATCTCTCTGCTCACCAGAGCATGCAGCAAAACCAGTCTGAGAGAAACGAACTTCAGACTTTGTGTTTTCCTCTTCACTAGGCTTCAGAGAAACATGCTTACTCAAAACAAGAGGCTGGCTGATAGAATCAGGTAGAATGATTCAATGATGAAAAGCCAGTGCATGTGCACATAGTTCATGTCATTTGTTTACATCTATGTGGCAAAAACACACTGTTCGGTTCGTCCCAATGAGATTAAATGTCACATTTAGATGGAGGAAGATAGATTTACACAATGGAAATCCATCTTTCAGCTACAGCAGAGCATAAAAAGAGTCATATCCAAGCACACGGTGACTCCAGTCCTCCAGAGGCTGAAATGAAACACTCTTTTATTTTAGATGGTGTCATTATGGGAAATCCCTTTATCTCGCTTCAAAGCCCTTGAGCAGGTGTGTTTCATGAAACAATCACTTTATTCAGCCTCTTAACGGCAGGGGAATGAGGCTGTCTGAAAGCAATTCTCCAGGAAGATCTCTCTCTCTCTAGTTATGCAGATGCTGATGATGACAATCATTAAACACTACTAACACAAACTCAGGTTGCTAAAGATGCTCATTTTAATATCCTTTAGGCCAGTTATTCTTAGTCAGTGGGTTGGGAATCAAAAATGGGTCGTAGGTGTGTTCTGATAGGATTGCAGGCCGCAGGGGAAAATGATGCTAATGCAAATAGTAAGGGCAGTGTCTGTTTACACTCCTTGCAAAGACTGTTTTCAATAACTCTGCCCACCATTGCTCAGATAGTTTACCTTCAGTACAAATAGCATGTTACTTCTATTTATGATTTGTGTGAAGCATCCGTTTCTATATGCACTAAGCAAAATGCTATCGGTGTAAGCGTACATACTGATATTTAAACAGCATAATAATCTAACTGCTTTTCAATAACATTTGCATAACTTTTAAAAAATGAAATGAATACTTTTATTCAGCAAGGATGCATTAAATTTATCAAAATATTTTTATTGCACATAGATGCTGTTCTTTTGAACTTTCTTACATCAAAGAATCCTAAAAACAGTTTTAGCAAAAATATGAAGCAGCACAACTGTTTCAGCATTGATAATGATAATCATAAATGTTTCTTGAGCAGTATATCAGCATATTAGAATGACTTCTGAAGGATCATGTGACACTGAAGACTGGCGTAATGATGCTGAAAATTCAGCTTTGCATCACATTACATTTCACAATTTTTGCTATTTATTCAAACGGAAAGCAGCTATTTTAAATTGTAATAATATTTACATTATTTTTGATAAAATCATCTCTTGGTGAGGATAAGAGACTTCTTTCAGAAATCTTTTAAACAGTTGTGTAGCTTTTTAATAGTCAAGTCACCTTTATTAATATAGAGCTTTATTCAGTAGGCTACAGATTGCTTCAAAGCAGCTTCACAGTAATAAACAGGAAAATATCAGAATCGATGAAAACTTTTTTCAAATATGAGACATATTCAAATTATGCTTTATAGGTTATGGTGTCATAATTTAGCTCAAGGCGGTTCAGTGTTGGGTCATTTCAGTTCAATAACTAAAGTTAATCAATTATGAAATTCAGCTATAAGCAGCTCCAGAATCGTCAGGCTACAGCATCGTCATTTAGCTCGAGTCAATTTAATGTAAATCACATCACTGTTACCGTTGCAAAATTCATCAATTATGAAACAGCTGATTCAACTGTAAAACAGCTCCACAGACGACAATTGTGTCATTATTCAGCTCAATTTAGTTTGTGTTCTCATCCAATAGTGTCAATGCTGTTAAATCATTAACTGAACATTTTATGTCTTTTGCTTAACTCTGTCTCAAATTCACAAACTTGCAATGCAACACAGGCACCTCCACTATAACGAGTGGACACGCCCCTAACTGGTGATTGGCTAGAAGTGATTTGCTCAGACCGTTCCACTTTCATCAGTTTTTCCCAGAATTCACTTACTGCACCTTTAAGAGAGAAAATATCAAAGGCAGTGTGTCCAGTCAAACTCTTCTGTATTTTGACACAAATTCATCAGTAACTAGCCAAATTAGGCAGAAGCCAACAAGAGTGATATTTGTGACATCCTCAAATACCATAAACAAAATGATACAAAGAAAAGAAAAGCCAGACTATATTAAATATAGGTTCACCAGGCCATAATGTGTTTTTGCTAATGAAACTGTCAAAGAGCCATTTAGAAATGACCGGTGTGCACATGGTAGAGGTACTACAAAATGTACTCTGTAGTTACTGATTACAAATTACAAGTTGAAAATTGTAGTCAGTGATGTAATCTTGATTTCTTATTTTAGGTATTGTACTGACTACTTTTGGGTTACTTCTGACATAACGTATAGATGTAAATATGATTACTGTTCCAAAAATCAAAGGAAAATAAAATTTATGACCATTAACGGACATCACAGAACATGCAAATGTGTTGTTAAATTACTGAAATATTCATTTTAAATCTCAGGTGGACTTCAAGGAAATATCTTAGGTCAAACGTTTGGGAACCCCTTCATCACATGTAATCATGTAATCCATAAAAAGTAACTAATCGGATTGAGCATTTTAAAAAATATAACTAATTACAAGTACTTACATTTTGAATCTGATACATATCAGATGTACATTTAATCTGTTACTACCCAGCATTAGAAGTCGTCAACACTTTAGAATACTGTATCGTTAATGAATAACTGCACAGGAACAAATGACTAATGCACTATTGACATTCAACTACTATTAACTAACAATAAACTCTGATTAACAATTTAGAAAGTTAAATAGCGGCGGTTGAAAATGGTAGGGCACTATTAGCTAATCAAATTAACGGAAGTGGTCTGACGCAACAGGTTAGTATATATAAGATAGGTTTATTGGGTCACAGAGAGTATGGGGTAGGGTTCAGAGGATGTGATGATGAGGGAAGAGTTCGAAGGATATGATGAGCGGGGTAATCCGGGACTTTGGCTGTACAGGAGCTGGGATGCAGGCAGGAGGAGCACACACCTCAGCGATCCGGGAACTAGGAGACACTTGGAGACGAGGAGACACTAGGAGGAAAACAGGAGGTAAGTAATGCAGGAAGTATTCAAATGGAAATAGTAGCAAAGTCATTGAGTCCTCTACATCTATACGAGACCGGACAGTGAGGGTGTCTAAGGTCTGTGCTTTTATGCAGGCTGGCAATGAGGTGCTTGATTGGTGACAGGTAAAGGTGCTCAGAACTCAGGTGAGAGGGACCGTTGTGATTGGGTGGTGGTGGAGCCTAGCCGATCTGTTACAGCAATAAATACATTTTCTTTAATCTCCTGAGAAAATACTAAGAACTACTGTACTAACAGGTTCATAATTAATGTGAGTATTAGGCATAACATATTCTTAATTATAAAAGTGACGCATGTAACCCCTAGGGCTCAAGTATTTACAAATGCTTCTAAAGGAACTACTAATACCTTGGTTCAGGATTCTAAAGTGAAACTATCATACTCCCTAAATTGAGATGACGTAATTTTACGCTTATGAGAATATATAATGCTATATATACAGTGGGGAAAAAAAGTAGTTAGTCAGCCACCAATTGTGCAAGTTCCCACTTAAAAAGATGAGAGAGGCCCGTAATTTTCATCATAGGTATACCTCAACTTGAGAGACAAAATGAGAAAAAAAAATCCAGAAAATCACATGTAGGATTTTTAAAGAATTAATTGGAAAATTCCTCGGTAAAATAAGTATTTGGTCACCTACAAACAAGCAAGATTTATGGCTCTCACAGACCTGTAACTTCTTCTTTAATAGGCTCCTCTGTCCTCCACTGGTTACTGTATTAATGGCATCTGTTTGAACTCGCTATCAGTATAAAAGACACCTGTCCACAACCTCAAACAGTCACACTCAAATCCACCATGGCAAGACCAAAGAGCTGTCAAAGGACAACAGAAACAAAATCGTAGACCTGCACCAGGCTGGGAAGACTGAATCTGCAATAGGTAAGCAGTTGGTGTGAAGAAATCAACTGTGGGAACAATTATTAGAAAATGGAAGACATACAAGACCACTGATAATCGCCCTCGATCTGGGGCTCCACGCAAGATCTCACCCCGTGGGGTCAAAATGATCACAAGAACCACACGGGGGGACCTAGTGAATGACCTGCAGAGAGATGGGACCAAAGTAACAAAGGCTACCAACAGTAACACACTGCGCCGCCAGGGACCCAAATCCTGCAGTGCCAGACGTGTCCACTTGCTTAAGCCAGTACATGTCCAGGCCGTCTGAAGTTTGCTAGAGAGCATTTGGATGACCAGAAGAGGATTGGGAGAATGTTATATGGTCAGATGAAACCAAAATAGAACCTTTTGGTAAAAACTCAACTTGTCGTGTTAGGAGGAGAAAGAATGCTGAGTTGCATCCAAAGAAAACCATACCTACTGTGAAGCATGGGGGAGGAAACATCATGCTTTGGGGCTGTTTTCTGCAAAGGGACCAGGACGACTAATCCGTGTAAACGAAAGAATGAATGGGACCATGTATCGTGAGATTTTGAGTGAAAACCTCCTCCATCAGCAAGGGCATTGAAGATGAAAATGTGGCTGGGTCTTTCAGCATGAAAATGATCCCAAACACACCACCCGGGCAAAGAAGGAATGGCTTCGTAAGAAGCATTTCAAGGTCCTGGAGTGGCTAGCCAGTCTCCAGATCTCAACCCCATAGAAAAATCTTTGGAGGGAGTTGAAAATCCGTGTTGCCCAGCGACAGCCCCAAAACAATACTGCTCTAGAGGAGATCTGCATGGAAAATACCAGCAACAGTGTGTGAAAACCTTGTGACGACTTACAGAAAACGTTTGACCTCTGTCATTGCCAACAAAGGGTATATAACAATAGTATTGAGATGAAATTTTGTTTGACCAATACTTATTTCCACATAATTTGAAATAAATCTTAAAAATCCTACAATGGGATTTCGTGGTTTTTTTTTCTCCTTTGTCTCCTAGTTGAGGTAAACTGTATGGATAGAAAAATGTGTTATCGTAGGCCTTCTTGTCAGTCTTTTTTATAGGTGGGACGTAAACTTGACGATCATGGTGGCAGCCGACTAAAACCTTTTTCCTCCACTGTAGACACTATCATCTCCCATACACCACCTTACCCACGAATATACCCCCACCCCCCCTGCGCTTGCGCTCGGACAGTAACACACATCAAGTGTATACATCACTGAGAAAGTATCATTATTAGATCAGTATTCTAAAGGAAAGATCACGGTAACCCACTAGTAATGATTTAAGAGTTACCAAATGTAGCTAAATGATTACTAACCAGAACTTTACAAAAGCTCCAATGATTTAAGTCATTACTAGAGAATTATCATGTTATTCACTTTGGAATACTGATCCAAATTATTAGTAATTCCTTCTGAAGAAATTGATAATACTTGAGTAATTACTGGGTACAGACCTTCATTTGAATTAATTATACATTATGCATTATTCATATTATTATAAGCCTGTATACAGTAGTTCTTAGTAGTTCTTGGGGAGGTGTGAAAAAATAGTTGTTAATGATTAGCTAATGGTGAACTACCACTCTCAACTAAGCACTATTACTTACTAATTCATTAATCAAGAGTGCTAATAATATCGTGTTACTCATGTGTTCTTGTGTAGTTATTCATTAATGATGGAGCAGTATTCTATATAAATGTTTTTGTACAGCACTTCATTTTTTGTTAAACAGTTTTGTTACCGTGTTGGGTCATCATCACTCAATGTCCAATGTAAAACCGGGGTCCTGAAGCAAAACCAGTTAAGAACCGCCGCCTTAGGCTGAAGTGTGTCAGATTCGAAGACAATCACACAGAGAGAGAGGAACATCCTCCCATCCAACTCTTTGTGGATCACAGCTCTGCCCCCATGGCTATTACTGTCTTAGAATGTTATATCGCCGTCCCTACGACTCTCCATCACAACAACCCAGTTATGGTCCTCTGATGCCAATGGTGTGGACATTGTTTGGCTGAACGAGAGCTTGCACTTCAGTGACTTTGATCTCCGGCTGGAAGTGGAGCTTTCCCCCCCCCCCATGTGCAAGGTTGAGAGGTCTTAGCTTAGAGGTTGGGCCCATTATAAATATTTCACTGGCAATGCAAAAGTGCTAAAAAAAAAAAAAAAGCCAGCGAACTAAAAATACAGCAGCTTTAAATAACTTCAACCAGGGCTGGTGAATTTAGTTTAGTGTACACCTCAGCACTGCCAGAACAAGTCATCTGGATAAATGACACAGATTGTTGACAAAACACTATTTTTAGGGTGAGATTCAATGTATACAAACTATGTTCCCAAAGGCTGTGTGATGTGTATGTTTTAAGGTCAGAATAACAAGTACGGTGTGTTTTGACCTCTCTGCAAGGGAGTGTTTGTAGCACGATGAATGTGATGACGGTGGGAATGCTGGAGGAGATTTTGTACGCCGCAGCATCTGCTTCAGTGTGTGTATTAGGATTGGAGAAGTGACAGTCAATGAATATTAATTCTCTTTGACTGATGGGATAAACTGGATTTATCAAACCAATGAATATTGAGAGAATGGTGTGGACTCATGAAAATGCATATAAATAGTAAAAACAAAAACTTGTATTGATATGCAAAAATGGACTTTGGCATGCATATGATACGCATGTGTTTGGCGTGCATATAATATGCAGTTTTTTCGTGTGCATATAATATGAAATTTATTGGCGTGCATATGATACGCAGTTTTTGCGTACATACAGTATGATACGCATCTACCCCACACAGCCCTAATCAGAATGTAGCATATACACGCCAAAGTCCATTTTTGCGTATCAGCACCACGAGTTTTTGTTTTTATTGGGCGTAGCTACTATTTATACACACTTTCACGAGATCGGGTTGGACTGTTTCTGCCTCTGCATCTCAATCATTTACAAACTGTAAGAACAAATCGCATAGATGTGTGCTTTGTTCTTGCCTGAACTGACGGAGGTTCATGCAGCTGTTTTCAGTTTTATATTTATTTTTTTATTTTCTGGAAGCTGTTGCTCTTGTTTTGAGTGAGTCATCAATTTCTCAGCCGGACTGTATGTGACAAGTGAAGATACGTCCTATTTTCTTGCTTTTATCAAAAAGGAAAGGCTTCTAAGCTTGTTGAACAAAAACTAAAGAGTTGAGGATGAAGACTAGACTTTTAAAGCAGATCACTTAATCTGTGTTACAAGTTCAGAGACATAATAGCAGAAGTTAACACATAATAGCAGAAAACAGCACATTATACGATTTAGGTTAGTGATGATTTTGGAATAAAGTTGCTTTGGCAAGATTTTTGCAGTTTAAGTTTACATCTGTAAAAAAAAAAGTTCAAATCAATCTTTTTACCAGTTTGACGATAAACACCGGTTAGTATTACCGTTTCATATTTTAATTATCATTAATTTCATCTCCAATTTTCAGTATGTCAACAAGCAACGACACTTTCCAGTGCATTAATCAGGGTTTAATCAGGGTTATTATCAATAACTAAAACTACTATCTGTGTTAACGGGAATAAAGCTGATATAAAATATAAATATTAGATGAAAAGCTAAATGAAAATGAGAAATGTTGCATGGACACTAACTGAAATAAGTTTAATTTGAAGCACTAAATTAAAATTAAAAATGAAATAAAAATAAATTAAATCTCAATAGTAATATTAAAAAAATTAAAAAACAATATAAAAATAATGACAAAAGCATAACATAACAAAAGTACAAAAAAGTAATCTAAGATTTAAAATCAAAACAGAAAATATCAAAGTGAAGACTAAATCAAAATATTAATAAAAAATGTAATACAAATAATACTAAAATAACTCTGGTGTTAATAAAAGACATTCATAATTAAAGGTGATAACACTTAATTTTAGTGTCTTTGTTACACGTACTTACAAGTACATGCTGTTAATTAATTTTACTCGGTAATTAACTGTATAATTACACAGTATCAAGGACACCCTAAAATAAATGGCAACCTTTAGATTTTTAGACTTACTTAAAATAACCATGAAAAAAAGTGTATCTAAAAGGGGAAAACAGAAGAAGACTAAAAGCCCTTGTTGTTCATGAAGTCATTTTCTGGATTACACTGTATATGAAATATTCAGGATGTAAAAACCCTACACAGTTGCAGCTGAGATTATTTGACTCTTCCTTTTTAGAGGGGGTCGGCTGGCTCTCAGGAACTCACTTGACGCGAGCATTTTTCCAACAGGGCCATATTTAGCCTGCTATTTGCTGTTTCCTTCTTGAATCTAGAATTTCTACTTCAACGTGGGAACCAGTGCAATATTATTTAACGCTGTTTTGTTGAATGCTGGAGCGTTCGAGTTTCTTTGAAGCTTCTTGGCCAGACTGAAATCTCAGCTTTATTCTTCTGGATGGAAGTGGAAAGGCTCTACACACTTATAATGCGAAGTAGGGGGGATTGTTTAACTCTGTAAGCATGTGATGTCTTTCTTGATCTGCCATATTTTTCAGCACTGTTTTGTTGCTTTGTTACTTGTATCAGCGTTTTGTTGTGCATGTATGAAGGTATTTTTGGTGCAAAACAACTGAGTGACCGTGACAGCGGAATTTGTAGTTGTAGAGAATAGCCACACATGTGTATCAGTAAATCTGAAGTCACAGACAAAAGTTGCAAACTTGTAGATATTTTTTTCTCTCCCACAAACACAACACTACAGTTACACGTTCTTGAATCCTTCATTGCAGGTGCACAAATCCTATTCTACGAATCACAAATTAAGAAACTCATACGTTCACATTTTTTGCTACTATTGCTGCAGTGAATATGGTGCAAAACACATTCACACACCTGCATCAAAAATGTGAAGTCACAGACGAATTTTGTACATCCGCAAATCAGTTTGTGAATTCTTGCAATGAGATTTGCACGCTTGTAGAATGTTTTCTTACATATATATTTTTTTCTTGGATGCTTTTTCTAGCACAAACACAAGTGCTTAACTACAACGGCGTGAATCTGCTGCTAAGAGTCTCAAACACTGTTTTTCGCTTGCAAATGACAAGTTTCACGCTCTCTCCCTTATGCACCGCCTATCTGTGTGATAAATGGTGCAAAAGTGATTTGTGCATCTGTAGAGGCAATGGCGCGCACTGTTCAGAGAGCAGAGAATTTCAGCCAATCAGAAGAGCTCATTTGGGCGCCTGAAACACGCCCCCTAGTTTTAGCCACAACCCCGAAAAATCGCGAGCTGCGAGCATCTTGACAGCGACAAGTATCAGAAAAGGTACGTGGCTATTTTTTCTTTCTGAAATCATTTGTTTATAGCTTAAATACAGCTACGTCGGTAAACAGTGTTTCTTAGTTAGGTTAACAAATCTTATTTCACGAAAGGTAAGCTAAAGTTAGCCTACCTGCACTGTTAAGTGTGCTAATCAATCGTCTCGTATTAAATTACACTGTTTAACGATTTATTCCTTGTATTCTGTTATGCTTTACCTTATAGAAAAATGACAGATCAGGGTGCATCTTCACAGGTAAGTTAAAACCAAGGGTGCCATGTTTTTTTTCTTTGGTGAATAGTATTTTTTATTGGGATAGCCTACTATAGTAAACTAAAGGTAATTTACAGCAGGCAATCTATAGTAGGTAACTTGCCTAGTAATTACTACTCTCAGTGTTGGGTAGGATTACTAATTACTTTAGTTATCTTAGTTTTCATTCCTTTGAGAATCCTTGTTTTGTGATTTGGCTCAATATCTACTACTATAGATATTTACCTACTATAGATTGCCTGCTGTAAATTACCTTTAGTTTACCTTTAGTTTTCTATAAGGTAAAGCATAACAGAATACAAGGAATAAATCGTTATATTAGACAGTGTAATTTAATACGAGACGATTGAATAGCAAACTTAACAGTACAGGTAGGCTAACGTTAGCTTACCTTTCGTGAAATAAGATTTGCTAACCTAACTAAGAAACACTGTTTACCAACGTAGCTATATTTAAGCTATAAACAAATTATTTCAGAAAGAAAAAATAGCCACGTACCTTTTTTGATACTTGTCGCTGTCAAGATGCTCGCAGCTCGCGATTTTTTCGGGGTTGTGGCTAAAACTAGAGGGCGTGTTTCAGGCGCCCAAATGAGCTCTTCTGATTGGCTGAAATTCTCTGCTCTCTGAACAGTGCGCGCCGTTGCCTCTACAGATGCACAAATCACTTTTGCACCATTTATCACACAGATAGGCGGTGCTTAAGGGAGAGAGCGTGAAACTTGTCATTTGCAAGCGAAAAACAGTGTTTGAGACTCGTAGCAGCAGATTCACGCCGTTGTAGTTATGCACTTGTGTTTGTGCTAGAAAAAGCATCCAAAAAAAAAAAATATATATGTAAGAAAACATTCTACAAGCATGCAAATCTCATTGCAAGAATTCACAAACTATTTGCGGATGTACAAAATTCGTCTGTGACTTCACATTTTTGATGCAGGTGTGTGAATGTGTTTTGCACCATATTCACTGCAGCAATAGTAGCAAAACTTGTGAGCGTACGAGTTTCTTGATTTGTGATTCGTAGACTAGGATTTGTGCACCTGCAGTGAAGGATTCAAGAACGTGTAACTGTTGTGTTGTGTTTGTGGGAGAGAAAAAAATATCTACAAGTTTGCAACTTTTGTCTGTGACTTCAGATTTACTGATACACATGTGTGGCTATTCTCTACAACTACAAATTCCGCTGTCACGGTCACTCAGTTGTTTTGCACCAAAAATACCTTCATATGCATGACTCATGCAAGGTGCTCCCTAAGGTGAGTTGGATGCACCGCAGCATCATTTGAGAGCTGGATGCCCTTGTTGGAGGTCTAATTGTTGGCAGCGAGTGGAAATTTCAGTCATGCTTAATTGTGCCCTGCGCTTCTGAATGGCATCCAAACCGCTCCAGAGGTAATGTCGTCTTTCACGATCTGGCAATTATCACCATTCACCACTGAGGTGCTGCACTTCAGTTCTGCCTGTATGTTGCCAGCTTGTGTTTTTCTGAGGGGAATGCAAAGAAAACAAATTTTCTTGCTCACTTTTATATACCTTAGTCCTTCAGTCTCTCATCCTCTCAGCGAGAGGAGGGAGTCTTGTTCTGTTGATAGAGGGCATCTGTCCGCGAATGGCAGTGATGTGATGAGATTAGTCAGATTGGACAGACCGCACTTCAAAAACAGGCCTAAAGGGCAGTGCATTAGCATTGCATCCATTCAAACATGACACAGCTTCCCCTGACTCTGTCCTTCAATGGGCAATCCTATTTTGGAAAGGCCAAACCATCAACCTCTAATCAACATTACGTTCATTATGCCTGGCTTCATTTGGCATTTCTCACACTTAACATGTTGCTGGGCACAAACCGTATCAAGTAGGTCACCGTTCCCACAGTAAGGGATAGTAAAAATACAACTTAAGCTTTTTGGTTTAACTCACAAAATCACAGCAGACAACGGGGTTAAAGGAAAGGTTCACCCAAAAATGAAATTTGCTGAAAATGCACTGACCCCCAGGCCATCTAAGATGAGTTTGTTTCTTCATCATATTTGGAGAAATGTAGCATTGCATCACTTGCTCGGCAATGGATGCTCTGCAGTGAATGGGTGCCGTCAGAATGAGAGTCCAAACAGCTGATAAAAACTCCACAAGTAATCCACACCACTCCAGTCCGTCAGTTAATGTCTTGTGGCGTGAAAAACTGTGTGTTTGTAACAAATTCGTCATTAAGATGGTTTTAACTGCACTGTAAAAAAAATTCTGTAAAATTTACGGTAAAAACCCGGCAGCTGTGGTTGCTGGAATTTTACCGTATAAAATACGGTAGCAACGTTTTAGGTTTTACGGTTTTAACTTAAGTTTACAGTTAAATACCATAATTTCAGTAACTCTTATAATGTTAATATACCAACCTATTGAAGAACTGAAATCTGTTTTGTAGCTTTGTAATACTCTAATAACCACCCAATGCAGGTGGTGATGAGAAAGTCACATGATGAACCAAAGCCCATCACAAGCAGCTTTTAAATAATAACATATATAGAAGGTGCACAGTGTCATTCACACAAACACTAAACACCATCACGGTAACACACATGAAACTGAAATAATGCAATAAACATGAATTTAACAACATTAGGTGTAACACACAACCCTAATATACAAAACTGATTAGAAAAAACTAAGAAGAAACATAGTTATTTCAACAAAAAAACATCAAATTTGATATGTAACGCAGGGAATTCTGGGAATGTCAATTACGGTTATTCACTGTAAATTATACGTTATTTTTCACTTCCAAAAACGGTATGCTACCTTAAAATTAATGTCCAATACAGTTTTTCACTGTATATAGTAGGGGAATTTACCGTTAACCATTTAACAGGTTTTTACTGTAGCATTTTTACAGTCTTTTACCGTTAAATTCACAGTCATTTTTTACAGTGTGAAAAACCTGTTTACAGTTAAAATATGAGCTCTCGTCATAATATTGACAATGAAGAAAACACACTAATCTACATCTTGGATGGCCTGAGGTTAAGTACATTTTCAGCAATTTTCTTCAATTTTTGAGTGAACTATTGCTTTAAAGGAACACCATGATAAAAGGTGCATTTATTTATTCATTCATTTATTTTTTGTTTATATTTTTCTCTAAACCACTAGATGGGCACAAAAACTCACCGCAGCACTTTCCCAAACATCAGAATTTTACTAATCAGGTAAAAAAAAAAAACTTAAAGCAAGTCCTTCTGAACTCTTTAGGTCGATTTCTAATGTTTTTTAAAAAATATTATAGATTTATGCATAGATGAAAAATAAAGAGAGCGGGTTAGAGGGTCAAGTTATTGCTTTTTTATAATAAATAAAAAGAAAACAAGTCGATAGAATTGAAATAGAATAGAGAACGTTAGTTTTAGTGGGTCAAGTTTTTGTGTAATAAATCAAAAGAAAACAAGTAGTTAAATAGAATAGAGAGTGCAAGTGTTAGAGGGTCAAGTGTAGATGAAGGAGATCTGTCTTTAGCCGTTTCTTGAAGATTATTAAATTAAGTCTTCTCTTTAAGAGATAATCCCCATGTATATAATGAAAAATATGGTATGTATTAATCATGTAATGTAAAATATCATATTTATTGTAACTGTAGCAAAATTCTCTTAAGGTGTTCCTTTAGCCTTGTTGAACACTATATATTGTAGTCATTTTTGTTGTTTGAACTCTGGAGTAGCAAGTAAACAAACAAAAATAATCATGTAAATCATTTATATGCTTTAAAAACTCCCAAAAAACTAAGTACTACTACCAGGCACTGTAATATGTAGTGGAGTTTCATCTATATTCAATTTTCATCAACTGTCAACACAGTTTATACAGCTCTTGTCTTCTTTCAATTGATTTTGCATAATCTCTCTAACACAACTTGAGCATGTTTTCATTTTTGGAGAGGAATTTACTCACTCACTCTTAAGTCCCAGTCAGGGGCTTCTTTGGCAAAATGGGTGCACCATTTGGGCCTGACATGTGAATGGACTGCAAGGATTAGTGTGGATTAATGCGGAGTTTACTTGATGGCTGCTGAGATTTATCTGGCCGCTGCTTCCAACTAAAGAATCCAACGCTCCTCACTTAACAAGGTGGAGGTTGAGTGACAGGTTAAACGGCTGTGTGAAAACAAAAACATCTCTCACCCGTGTGCTAGCATTAAGACATCAGCATGTACAGCAGTTACCGTAGCCTCTGACATCAAACGTGCAGATCTGTCATTCGGCATGAGTATCTGTTGATGCACTGCCGCACGGTTGCGACCCTTTACTTATTAATCTGTCACAGTAATTGTATGCGAGCTATTAGAAATGCATTAGTTCTGGTAATACATACAGTAGCAGTTGTGATTCAGCTTATGCATTTTAAATGAGAGGGGATAGAATTAATCTAAAGGACTGATTGCACTTCCATCATTCAGATGAGATTGTGGACATAGGCAGCGTGTGCACGGCAAATTTCTCCAATTTCTTCCACCAGTTTTTACATGTCCGTTAATGGGACATTCCTCAGTGACATGGAGAAACACGGTTATGATTCTCCCTTTCCCCCCCCCCCCAAAACTGACATTGTTGGAAAGTTGTGGTAATAGACTACTTATGCAATCTCTCTCTAAGGGGCCTCTTCCTGTCTTTCTCTCTGAGGTCATCGGTAACCAGTTACTTCTGAAGGCTACTACAGTGACCACAGAAGTATTTGGACACTTGGGTTACACTTAAAAATGAATGAATGTTGTGGCATTAGATGACAAAAGCAAGTGGAATTTTTCTTAAAGAAAGAAATAAAACACAAACACACTTTACATAAGCAAAACAATACAAATAGTTACATTTGAAACAATGGACATAGTGTTCAAAATTAATTCAGTAACATATTCTGACGTGATTCTCTACACCTGTGGTTTACTCTGTTAGGACACCTGTGTGAACTTGAGGAGAAATGACTTCACACACCCTTTACAAACAACCTTGACACCTGTTGATTTCAGTCAAAATGAGTGAGTCTGAGAAAAGGTCTGGCATCATTCTTGCATTATTTCCAGACACCGTATCTTTGATGATGTATTTCTAATTTAGTGACATTCATACATTTTTCAATGTGGCCTAAGTGTCCAGATGGCTGCACTTCTTAACATTACAAGCAATGTTAAGCTAACCGTTTTATTAAGTTTGGTCCGGTGTAACCTAATATATTCAGGTTGCTTCAGTAATGTTAATGTAATGAGTGCCTGAGCATTAGACTTTTTAGAGCAGCGAAATCCTATCTAATTTTTATAAATACTTTTTGAGAATTTTACTCTTGCTTTTAACAAAACTGATTGATATTTTTCTAAATTGCTTTGAACGCTCAGACGTGTCTGTACTAGAAAAAAAAATGCAACATGTATATGTAGAGCAATATCACATGTTTATACAACAGATCGATGCACAAGTACGTAAATAAACAAGAAACAACCATGGAGTGTCTTTAAAACCCTTTTGTATGTGGAAATACTTCCTCCACAGATTCAAATCTCAAGTTAACAGATGAGCAGAAACCTCCGTTACTAATTGAAAAAAAAACTGTAAACGTGCGATAACGATATTACTGTATTAAAAGCTCACTGTATTATGTAGAGCAGAATATTATGAGAGAGATGGAGTGAGTGACTGTGATTACCTGCATCTGATACAGTATTCATTCTTCAGCTCAATCTCATATTCACAATAAAACATTAGTTTGAATGTCTGCTGAGGAAAGCGATATCTTTGTTGTACTATCCTTTCCAGTTTCCAATGACAGTGCTGCTCAGTGCGTTTGTTATCTGCGTCTTACAAGGTGTTGTTGAACAGTGTTGGGCAAGTTAGTCTGAAAATGTAATTAAATTACTGATGACTCATTTTAAAAGTAATCACATTACTGTTCTGATTACTTTATTTCAAAAGTAATTAGTAATTAGTTACATTACTAGTTATGTTACTTTTTTCTCCATGAAATTCATGAAATCCCAGCATACACGCTCCCGATAAGTATTTGTTATTAAAGCATCAACATTCACAAAACACTTATTTTTAACTAAAGCAATAGTTGAACAATTTATTTGTTTTAGATATTTTAGGTTTAGATTCTATTTTGCGGGAGTATGTGAATCATTTTATTGTCCCGCATCCCGCACACACACGAGTCTCTGCACTCGCCTATCAAGTCTTGTCCTGCGCCGCACTCTGTTGCGTCGGGTCTCGCGGGAGAGCGGGTCTCTAATCCACTGGCACTTGATTTTTTTTATAGTAAAAAAAATATTATTTTACTATATTTATTATAGAGTGCTTCATGTGGTAGCATCTAAATTAAATTTATTCAAGTCACGATTATTATTAAAAATTAATATTAAAATTCCATAATCAATACGTTACACCTTAATTTAAGGGTTAGATTAAAGAATAGTTCTTTGAAGGTTCTGTTCACCACTTTTAATAGTTGTACAAGAGAGAAAAAAGTTAATTTAATAGTTTCACACCAGTGTGTGGTTTTATTTCTGAGGCTGGTAAACTGAATATACTGTATGTACACACCTATGGTATCCGTCCATTAAGTATGCATAAGTACGCTGTACAATACTAATGCTCTTCATTACACTAATTACACAGTGGCCCCACTGTTTCCTGTTGGCTGACATAGACCAGACACAACATAGCGTACAGCAACAAATGACAGTGATGACTCACGCATTGCTGTTTCTGGATCTTAAGCACAGCGTCTACTGTTTAATAACTCATCCAATATGCTTCCTATTGTGTCTGATATGAGAGTGTTGTATTTGAGGCAGAGTGGGAATGTCAGTTTTGAGGGCCCTGCTGTGAGAGCTTGACTCTTACACATTCACGGAGGCTGGCAAACAAAAACAATTTGACTCCCCAGTTTCTCTGAGCCGAGCCTGAGCTTATTATCTCTATTTATGCCAGCTTTGCACAGTGTCAAGAGAGCTTGACGGTAACAAATGAAAGTTTAAGAGGTTGAGAGCCACGGTTCCTGCCGTCTGTTATTGTTTTCTTATTCAAGTTTCATCAAGTGAAGAATAAGAGCTGGAGTGCTGAGGAATTATTAATCCAGAGATGTATTTTCTAGAGCAGGGTTTGCATAGCTTCCCAAACACAATGTTCACAAAGAAAGAACAAACACATTTTAATTTGTGTCAAGAACTTTAACACCACGATGTTTGCTTTACATATGTACTTTCTCATCAGTTGCCAAATAAGTTAAACATCACTTAATTCTACTTCAACATTGTAATGCTACATCACCGAATCAGTGTCTCTCTCTAAACACCACAATAAATGCAGTACTCTGAAATACAAGTAACAGCACCAAATGATGTGTTTTGCGAAAGACCACATAATTAGACTCATCACAATTAATTACATTCAGTTATTCAGCCGCAGACGTTCTGAGCTTCTCGATGTTTCATTTTCCACGTTATCACATGACACATTGCATCACATCCAGTGTTATTTTGTACCGGGACCGAGACTCCCATACGCTTTCAGAACATAATTACAATCTCAACAATAACGTATCTATTACTTGATGACCGTAAATGAGCGCCCTGCCACATCTGCATTTTTATTTTACGGCCATCTGTTCTGCTAGCCGTTGTGTTTAGCTTTCACAGTTTAATAATGAATCAGAGGCTTTGAAGAGAACAAGTACCACAGAACAATATACATGTTCATTATGGCCATCTCATGATTGACCATCTGCCCTCTTGTTTAGGAAAAAAATGTGAAGTCTCATGAATAAGGCAAGACGTAAAGGAAATGTAATGAGTGTGGAGAGGATGAGATAGATATTTATCAAGATTCAGATTACACGGAATTTGATTGGAAATTACTAAAATGGTCATTTATTCAGTGATATTTCCTATATTCATGGAACGATGAACATATGCTCCACTCATTTGCAGTAAATATACGTTTGTTCCACTATATTGCAGTTTTGCCCAGAGCTTTAACATTATTACTGTACAGCTTCTTTAAAATAAACAAGACCTCCAAAAAAAAAAACATCCAAATAAACATCTACATTTCCTCTGATAAAACATTGCAAGTCACTTGTGGATTCAATAATCTGTTCGTTGTCTGTAAAAGACACTGGGAACGCACAGACCACCCTTGTGTCATTCTTTGGGGAAGTATAGCTTTTTATAGACTAGAGATTAGCCTCACTTAAGGGACGTCGCAGCCGCGTCCCCTGCTCTCCAGCACAGCAGGAGGGCTCTCTTCCCAAAGTCTTAATCCCGAATCCTTTTCCCACCTGCCTTCCTTGGCAAAGGATTGGTGTGACATTGCTTTTCAGTTCTTATTCAGGCTAGGTGTCTCCATGCTATTGCTTCCCGGACAGAGTCTCTGGCATCCCAAAAGGATGGCAAAGGCTCTGCGAAAGTCGGCATTGAAGGCGTATATGATGGGGTTGAGAGATGAATTGGCCCATCCGAACCAGACAAAAACATCAAACGTTGTTGGACTGATGCAGGGGAGACCGGCCGACGTGCGCTTACAAAACGGCACCATGCAGTTCAGGACGAAAAAGGGCAACCAGCAGCACACGAAAACCCCCATTATAACAGACAGCGTTTTTAAGACTTTCGTCTCCCTTTTGAAGGACAGTTTGAAGGAGCTCTCCGAGTCCACGTTGGAGCTGCTGCCCATGCTGTCGTGGCGGATCTTGGCACTCTCCGCAGCCCTTTCCAGAGCCGAGATCCGTCGGATCTGCTTCTGGGCGATCCGGTAAATCTGAGTGTATGTTACAATCATGATGGCGACGGGAATGTAGAAGCTGATGAGCGAGGACGAAATGGCGTACGTTCGGTTGAGGCTTGAGTCGCAGTTGTCCGTCAGCAGAGCCCTGCGAGATGCATTGGCCTCCAGAAAGCCTATCGGCTGAGCCTTGTGCCATTTGAGCTGCACCGGGATGAAGGAGATGAGAACAGACAGAGTCCAAGCCACGCTGATCATCACAAAGGCCACTCTGGGAGTCATCTTCCTCTCATAGCGGAACGGGCTGGAAATGGCCCAGTATCGGTCCACACTAATAACACACAGGTTCAGGATAGACGCCGTGGAGCACATGATATCGAAAGCCACCCAAATGTCACAAAACGCTCCAAAGGGCCAGAAGCCTGCAACCTCTGTCACAGCCTTCCAGGGCATGACCAGAATGGCCACCAGCAGATCTGACACGGCCAGTGAGATGACAAAAAAGTTGGTGACTTTAGAGCGCAGGTGGCGAAACTTTGTGACAGCTGCACAAACCAGTGTGTTCCCGAGCAAAGTGGAGAGGATTAGAACGGACAGAAAGCAACCGGTCAGAACCCGCGTGGAGCGGTCGCTTTCCACCAAGCCGCTGTCAATGACCGTCGTCAAGTTCAAATCCATCACTGCCATCTAATATCTCACTGCATCACTAGACGTGAAGCGTTTGAGTCACACCAAAGTTCATATTCCATTGCATTCCGCTGCCAATAAAGTCCTTCAGGTTCAGTTCAGTTATACTGGCATGCCATTCAGAGAAACATAATGATATCATAGTAGCATATCATTGATCCTGCATCCATCCAAACAAAGTCTTTACTCATCCATCCAGAGTTCCCTTATATATCTAGTAGAGATCATGTAGGAGTCCTTATGCCATAAGAGACTGAGACACGTTTCGGAGTGCAATGTGGAATAACCTGTTCCTGCATTTCTGTGTCAACAAAGAGACAAAACTAATATTAAGAGAATAAATACCTACTTATAATAACAAACAAATCAATTTAAACTCACCTGTTAGATGGCAGTGAAGCGCTTCTTTTTGCATTTATCCGAATAACGTTACACTGTTTGTTCTTTGAACCGTCTTCTCCATAAAAAAAAGCGAGTTGTTTGAATAAACAGGAAAGAAAACTTGTTTCGTGAGCGTCCTCGGTGAATGACTCTCGCGCACCTTTATTCTGTCAAAATGAAGGTGTTATTCCTTCGGGGTGCGCTCAACGCGTGAGACCCGACGCCGAGTGACATGACAAACACACTTCACACCGAGATGCATCGAGCCAGAGCCCGAGGGGCTTGCTTGAGAAATTACTCTAACAGTAGGTCCGGTTTTAGAGACTGTGCTGGGGGAAAAAAGAGAAAAACATTGAGTCACAGTGGAGCTCAGCGCACGTGCGCGATGCGCTCTCATATTACGATTAAACTTGAACGATTCATGATCCATGCTTTTAATTAAATCTTTATTTTATGCGCAGGCTATGAATTGCATGACTGCGTTTGATTATCGCTGTTGTAATTTTTTTCTCTTCTGTAGGCTACTGCATGAATGAATTGCTCATTCATTCATTCATTCATTCATTCATTCATTCATTCATTCATTCATTCACGTGAGTACTGCAGATTTACTGATGTTAACCTAGGACCGAAATACATGAAATAAGGAAATGTGTCCTAAAACTCACATATTTGGATTGTCAGGTATTACAACCTAAATCAAGTCAACGAGGCCACCTAATGGGGAGAGCCATACTAACCAAATGCGTTTCTTCATGCTTTTACATTAAGCTCTTTTTTTAATATCTAGGATCATTTGTTAGGGGTCCTCCTCAAAGACTCTATTTATTAAAATGCTAATTTCTGCATATTAGGTTACTAAAATTATTGCAAAATTATGTTAGCAAGATTAAAAGCCAGCACAGCATATTTTCTATATATTCTGATGCATGCAAAATGTTGAACTAGTGAGCTTATCTGATAATATACTGATAATCGTCAGGTTTAATCAACTAATTAGTCATTTGTTACAGTGAAGTGCCTTTGTATGATTAGGTAGGTAGCCATACTGAAGACCTGAATGGATTATTTCCTAGAGCAGCACTGTTATTGTTCCTAATCTATTTATGATTGTATTATTTTTGTTTAAATATGTAATGCAATTTGGAAGTTCAAATGTCCTGTAAACCGAAAATATTCCACACAATATTGTTCGAAAAAATAAAAAGCAAGATGCACTTTTTATGTAATGATAAATGTACGCCTTCTGAAAAAAAAAACATCAATATTTTCTAAAAGTTGAGTATAAACCCACTGAGGAGGGTATGGAAAGTAGGATAAAAAGTTCTATGTAAAGTATTTTTTTAACCTCTGTCTTTATTTTCACTGAAAGTGGGTCTGCTCTTGAAATTTGATCAAACCTGCAATTTAGTGCAACTGTGTGAGAGAAACCTTTGTGATGATGAAGACTCCTTGTTGGTGGGTTTGATGCAACAAAGCTTTAGATCGTGATATAGACTGACCTCAAAGCTGTCATCAAGATGAACGCTGCTTAAATATTTTATTCAGCCTAAGAACAGGTTTCTTTTAAAAGAGAAGACATGCGTTAGATCTATAATGGGATATAAAATTTCAATTTTTCTGTCTTTTTTTAATGCAACAACTTTTGCATAAAATCTTGCGGAGCTTTGAAAGACTCAAAATGAGCATTGGTTACCAAAAGAAAACATACATTGTCTTTACCAATAAATATTGTGACAATGCATTTTTGATGCCACATTCTACAATACATTTTAAAAGTTTTTACATTTTTAAAAGTATACATGCATAATTTTAAATATTGATCCTTGTGCATATCAAATTAATTTGTAGTCTCATGATGTGCACCATCACTGAATGCTTAAATTGATTATATTACTATAATCACATCAGTCACCGAAACTTGGAAAGGATCTATTTCCTAAGAACCAAATGTACTTGATTGTGGAGTTTCTGCTTCCTGAATGCTGATTATTAGTCTTGATAAGAAAACAAAAACAATATGTTTTAGAGGAAAATCAGTTTCTTAATATAAATACTGATATGTAAATTGTTAATGAATGTGATTGGTAAAGCCTCAGTGTATAAGATGACCATATAAGGTGTGCTGACGCATATCATTTCCCTCTTTCCTGATTAAGGTCAGATCCAGATCAATGCAGACATGGCTACTGGTTCCTCAGGTTGGATTTATGAAGCTGGACACTTGAAAAATCAAAGACACAATGATCTGTGAGTTTAGATTTGGCCACCAGCAGCTCATAAATCACAGCTTCAAAGCAGACGATCTGTCTGGAGTCGCCGAGGCCTGAGTTGAGAGCTTTAACACAAGCTTGTCGTCTGACATGTATGAATTCTTTCAGTCATCACTGTCTGCCGCTGTCTAGCTTAGTTTATCTCAAGCAACAAATCTGAAAGTATTGGTAGAGAACACATTTTTGGGGGCAGGAAACCAGCAAAATCCATCTCTTCCCCACACTCCTTACAAAACTGACATGACTGTCAAGATAGCATCTTATCAAATGTATGGGAGGAGCCAAGGAGGAAACAGCAGGACCCAGGGAGATGACAGGTGGGACCCAGGCCACAGCCATAATGACGACCCACACTGGAGCAGACAGAGGGAGGAGCCATGGAGGAGGAAGTGCTGATGACTTCAGGGGGCCAACCGACTGCGGCGGAGCGGGTGGCATAGGAGCCCGAGAGCCGATGAGCCAGGGTGACGATGAGGATCCGGAGGGCCAAGGCAGCGCAGATTGCGCCGGCAACCGATGCAGAGGCGGGGATCCGGAAGGCCGCGGTGGAGCCGGCGCGACAGAGGACTGAGGAGAAGCCGAAGGGATGGAGGAGCCTGACAGAGCCGGAGGGACGAAGCGCAGGGAGTGGAGTCCCGAGGCGATGAATGGTCGACGACAGACCAAGGCGGAGCCGGAGGGACGAGGGAGCCCGCGGATCCTCCAGCTACGGTGGCCATGGAGGATGGCAGACCCCTGAGCTCGCACCGTACAGATGGGGGGCTGAGGGCGAGAAGAGGGGCTGACAGACGACAGTGTGGGGACGGCAGGAGAGGGGTGGGTGGTGCGGGCATTTGTGAGCCTCCGGGCTTTCAGGTCTGGTGCGCTGCCCACACACACCAAATTGCAACTCCCAGCATGACGAGCGTGACTGACAGAGGAACGACTGGGCTGAACTCGGGAACTAAGTCACTCTCTGGGTAATACTGGGAAACAGGGAGCACGCTAGGGCTAAAACCAGGAACAGTAAGCCCGGTAGCCTTCCACATTCCCAGATCCATTAATTGCTCACCCTCAGCCACAGTGCAGGGGACAGAGCTCTCTCGCTCTCTCCACGGTCCAGACCATCTCCCACCCCATGGCGAGCTCTGTAGCCGGGCTAGGGTGGTGAACTTGGAAGTGAGGGGATCCATAGGGAAAAACAGAAAACAAACACCGTAAAAAAAAACACGGAAAACAAACGAAGGGGAAGACGCAAATAAACTATTTTAAAGGTTTGTTACTCTGTCACAATCGCCTATTGTGTTGGAGCGAGGAGTTAACACCAAAAAAACCAGTCTTTAATATTCCAACACGGGGACCACACGTAGCACGTTGTTGACGTTTAATACCGGACCAGGGAGAATGGAACAGGCTAGAACTCAAATAGGGCAGCTAACGAGGGGCAGACAGGTGAGGAGGATGAACTAATAATGAGATACACCTGGAAACAATGAACACACAATGGGTACAGGAACCGGAAAAACCAAGTATGGACATGTCACACACGAGGGAAAACACACACAGACAGTCCATATTCGTGACAGATAGCCTAAACCCACATCTGTGGCTTACAAAGTCTGGATGACACACAAACAAAAAAACAATACAGGCAACTGACCAGCTAAATTGTGAAATGCATGGATTTTACGTAGAATGTGTCTGTGTTGCAATAACATGAGCGTATGTAGTGAATTGTGTGACTGCATCGTGTCTTGTCCATGTCTCTGACTAGTCCAGTTCTAACCAGATGGGGTTTATAAATAAAGTAATTGCAGTGGAGCTGATGGCTCCCTTTGTGGTAGTGGACAGAGTCCAGATAAGGTGCCTGTATGTTTAAGTCTACATGATGTTAGAGTTCAGATAAAGCTGTGGAGGCACTTTCCACAGATAGGGTACAAAATACGGTCTGAAACTCATTTTGTTTATTTTTTAGCAAATGTGAAGGTCAGTGTAAGGAGGTGCATAGCCTACAGAAAATGTTAATAATCAATTATTTACGTAACTACAAAGTTATTCATTCATTCATTCATTTGTATTTATTTATTCAATTTTAATTTTAAATTTGTTTTATTTTACTTCAGAAAGGGTACACATTGTCAATTCTAGTAATAAGTAGTTTGTTCAGTAAATTGAACATACATACATACAGTCATTTAATACATACAGTGTAATTAATATTTACACTTTAGATTTTTTTTTTGTCTTCAGAAATGGTATAAATTATGTCTATTCTTGTCACAATGTGAACACCCATTGTGATTTTTTTTTTTTAATGGTTGACAAAATCATTATTTAAGGGGGATTCAGGCATCTAATGTTTAAAACTAGCTCAATTTTATGCTACATTAATTTTATGTTTCGATATGAGTTTAACATGTCTAATAGTTCTCGCCTCAAGAAAGGATTTGTGTACCAATAGGACACAAAAGTGCATCTTATTCACGGGAAGACTCATGAACTGGTTGATCTTGAAGTCTTCATATACAGGAAGTTCAATTTCTGGCATAACAGTCTTGCAAAGCTCTCTGGAAGCTGAAATTTCTTCGTCATTGGTCTCCTGAATATTCCATTCCTGTGTTGTTAGTGATGCTCCATCTCGTCAGGACGCTGCTGTCTGTTTCTATCCATCAGGCTTAATATTGTATACAAGGCCTCCTTCAAAATGCACCACATCCCATCAGTACAGCCAAGAGAAGATAAACAATACACAGCTGTGTCAGTTTAATTGACTACATCACTACCGCAGCAATACAGACCTGCTAAGTGTATGCTACATTTGCAACTTAATGTGAGGTTTTGTATCCGTCTAGCATATATCATTGCCATGCACTGAAGAGACTGAAATGCATTTAGCAGCTAAAAAAAGTCTGTCAAAATAGGGTCCAATGTACTTTTTATTTGAAGGAATTTTCCATATTGATTTGTCATAGGTGGTTGAAAAAGGTTTTCCCTAGTTTTGACTTATGCATTGTGCTGTAGGTTTAAAGGAAATGTCCCTAAATGTAATGGAAAGTAAAAAAATGTACCTGTAAATTACCTTTTCCATTTTTCTATGGATTTTTTTTCTGACAGTCGGCGTGGAAATCAAGACCGAACATGAATGAGGCAACAGAAAAAGTTGATCTAAAAATATTCCCTTTATTTAGAATTCAATTCAATATAAAATCTGTGGATCATAATGTAACATGATGTTCGTATTGTTGCAATACAAGTCAAAACTTTGTCAAAAAGTATAGTGATCATTTTTCTTCCCGTGATGAAGACAGTAACTAACTTTTTTGAATTAGATACATTCCATTTTACAAACAAGTTTGAGGATAGAGAACAACCAACACAGACTGGTATAAATAAATAAATAAATAGAATAAATAAATATATGGACATTGAGTAAAAAAAAAGGAGACATTTTGAACAAATAAATATATAATTTACATCTCTATAGCAGGGGCATCCGTTTAGTTACTTTTGTGACTTGCATTATTAATGATTTGGCTTGCAGTGTGCATTCCAGTTTTGGATGAAATGAATGTTATCCTGAATCAACTTCTTCAAATCGTCTGATGTCAATGTTTTTAGGTTATGCTTTGTGAAGTTACAGTTGTCATTCGCCTGGAAAAATCAAAAGACAAAACATAAGCATTGCATTATTTAAACTTAAAAACTAGCTCATCTTTTTATGCTGCACAACTGCATTGTCTTTAAGACACCGAATTCTTTCTATAATTGAACAGAGATGTTAAATGATGAAAATGTTTAACAAGAATTCATGGTGAGATCAGGGGTTAAACATAGCCTAATGGACAGTGCAAATAATTCAAAACAAACGTCTTACGCTGACTCCAGGATGAGGGAAAGGCTGCAGGTTGTCCAAAATATTGGCAAACAGGATTTTGGGTACTACACTTTTAACTGACTTCAGAAAGTGCTTCAGGCGTTCTGCAAATAAGTCCTTGCACTCACACTGTGGTTAAAAAAAACAAACCCCATAAGAATACATTCATGCAATTTATTATTATATTTGTTTTTGCCATTGTTTCAATGTCCTGTAGGCCTAATACAGAGAAAATGACACAAAATACTCACTGCATTCTTTACATCTCGAGGTGTTTGGATTGCTTCTGATATACTGAGTGCCTGGAAATTGAAACACAAGTCAGATGATATCAGAGAATGTGTGCAACATATTAACCCTTATTAGTCCATATTAGTAGCCAACGACAAATATTTCTCTCTTTAGACATGGTGTTTAACTATGTTTAAGAACTAAATCAAGCATGATCAGTATGGCAAGCAACCACTACCTAAACACAAGTCTTTCTCTCTCACGCCTTAATGCAAAAATCATTCACTTACATTGAACTGATGCTTCTTAAGTCTTTCAAGCCTGCGCAGAAGTTCAGAGAAGGTTTTAGCGGTGTTCGAGTTCACATAGCTAAGAGCAAGCAGTGTGACGAGAAGACTTAGCAGTTTCATGTTCTTGTTCGCAGGGATGCTTTCTAGAGATAATGATCTCATTCTGCACTCTAACCCTTATATACGCCATAAAGCAGGAAACTAATACCACATGCTTACACCTTAAATATAGCCATGATGTAAAAGTTTCTAAATTGGTTAAAGGGGAAAATACTGGGGTTTTATTAAGAATGCTACAGCCCACAGAGGAAAACTGGGTTGGAATGTATACGACCTATGAAAAGGTTAATTTTATTATAGTAAAATTTCATTTTTGTTGTTATATAATAATACTGTGCACATAAAGATATTCTGAAGAGGATTAGGGCCAAGCAATCATAAAACAAAAACAATCTCAAGATTAAAGTTGTAAAATTTCGAGAAAAAGTCCAAATAAAATGTTGAGAATAAACTCGTTAAATTATGAGAATTTTTTTTTTTAATTTCGGGAAAAAAATCTAAACAAATCCATCAAGACATTTGAACTTTAAGCCATCACTTCTGGCCAAAATATAAGTCTATAATCTACAATCATTCACTGCAGAGGATCCAGATTCACATAAAAAGTGGCCAAGGCTTTCACATTTCGAATTTGACAGAAAAAAAGTCAAATGAGTTTGGAACAAAATGAGTGTGAGTAAATAATGACAGTTCTTGTGTGTAAACTAGTCCTTGGGTATGTACAATATCTCTTGACTTGTGGAAATTTATCTCAATAAACAGACACTTTATGTGGGTGTCAGAGGTGTCTGTAGACATTTTTGTGGTACCGACAGTTTACATTAGTATATAAAGGTCATAGTAGAGATATTAATACATTGTCTCGTATGAGAAACTAGCTCAGCTGGGTGCTTTCACACTTCATTTCAAAGCTAATCAGGAAGAACTGGGTGAGTTTGTGTGGCTGCACTGAGGGAAATCCATTGATGATGGTATAATAATTAATATAAGCCCCACCTTCACAAGCTGTAAATAATAGCAGCTTATTAATGACTCATCACAGTGTCAATGATATCTGAACTCTTAACACTCTTATTGAACACTCATGTACAAAACATTCAACAGTCAATTAATAAATAGAAATAATACATTAAATACAAAATTTCATTGTGTTTAGTGTTTCTTCAATATTCAGGACAGATGTGTAGAATTTTGATTCTATTAAAAGATCAACGTAATTGACCCTTCGTAGGGAGTTTGATTGACAGGCGATCTGACCAATCATAACGCTGAATCTGCCATTTTTGTGTGACAAACAAACCAGACAGAAGAGTAGATTAACGTCAACTTGAAAATGATGTGTATTGACGTCTTTGAAACAAAATACCTTCTGATGTTCATTCATGTTTATTTCGTGTTATAAAGAGTAAAGAGGAAGAGATAATCGGTTCATGTGCTACTTGGACTGAAGCTCTACAGTGATCTGTCACGACACATTAAAGAGCCGCAAAATGGTATTTATTGTTTGAATTTCTTAAAAATGACAAAATTTGAAAGCTGAGACTTTGTTTCATACCAAAAGTAACCTGCTCTCCAGTAACTAAGGATCTTTGCGAAGGGTCAATTAAGAAAGTGTTGACACAAAGCTTCTTATTCATGCCACAGTTATTGAGTTTATTTACATTTATGTCCACATCATTCAAAGCACCAAAACTATGCTGCTACATAAAAAGGAAAGAAATTATGAAGGGTTTTTTTCAGACAGCAGTATTGTCAAAACAATCTCCCAGTTCACACGGATCCGCGAAAATGACTTAAAACGCTGTATTATGCACGCCAGGCCAGTAGTTGGCGATGTCACATTTTTGAAGAAACACCACGCGCCTGCAAACCCTACAGAGCGATAAAAACAAACACCCAAGATGGTGAAAGCAAGTTTGCACAAGTCGTCACCATTTTCGCAAATTCATGTTTTTTTGTAGTTTACACGTAGACAGTAATGATATTTTCAGCACTTTAAAACCTATTTTCAAAAGTTTCATTAGGCCATTGTCGTGTAAATGAATGCAGAAATTGTTGAAAACGTTGTCGTGCAAACCCCAACTGCGTATTACGGGTTTGTGTAGTTTCTCTTTACAAAATGACATTGCCAACTACTGGCCTGGCATGGAAAATACAGCACTTTTTTATGTTGTTAGCACATCGTTGCTGTGTAAGCATACCCTAAAGCCCAAAGTATACTTCGTTTTTGTGTGCGTACGCTAGTGTATGCGTACAGTCGAACGTGTAGCCTTTCAAAGTATACTCCATTTGATGTTGTGCGAGAACGCGGGCGATCGACACATGCGCTTTTGAAAACTTCATCCATGTCAAGTGTCTGCTCTATTTTTCCCCATAATTTATGACCGATAACCATTTTTTTTAAACTCTTTTAAACCAAAACTGGGCTATCCCATTCCCTCTCGCTCAGAAGTGTATGTCAATGTGGCCGTCTGTTGTTGTTGCAGTCTCTGCTATTTTGTTGTTGTTCCCAAATGCTTTGTGAGCCTCAAAAGTTGTAAAAAAAAAAAAAAAAAAAAAAAAAATAAAAAAAAAAAAAAAAAAAAAAAAAAAAAAAAAAAAAAAAAAAAAAAAAAAAAAAAAAAAAAAAAAAAAAAAAAAAAAAAAAAAAAAAAAAAAAAAAAAAACCAAACAAAAAAAAAAAAAAAGCGATCGTACGAACTGATTTAATATTACGGGTCTGTACCCCAAAGCATGTTAATTTAAGGAGCACTGAAAAAATCATCGTAGAACTACGAGTGCTATGGAGTAATCGTAAAGTCCTAAGGGCCTAGTAGAAGTAACTGCAGGACAATCGGCAGATTACACCTTTAACTTTATTCAAGTGCAATGTGATTATAATATAAGGTTTTGATTGTACGTTATTGTACAGTTATTACTCTTCTTTTTTTATTAATTTATAAATTAAATAACCAGCCATGTATTGGACCCGGAAATAGCGTCTCTATATACATATTATATTAATAAATTAGTGCTAAAAACGGAGCGGCACTACAATTACGAGCCATTCTAGAGTGACATTCAGCACTGAAACAGGATAGCGTTTTACTCCTAAGTAGCACTAAAGACGTACGTGCGATTGTGTTAAGTGTCTTTTGGGAAACGCACGTGAACACAAGAACGACATGTAATATGACTCGTAGAAAATGCTATAAGAGCTAAGACAATCGTTTATTGCGAAATGTGCAGCCCAGCACAGTTTGCCACCTTGTGGACAAACTGATTCTGCAAAAAAAAATTCAATGCGCATGTGCGATGTACTATTCTGATGACGAATTTCGTCATCAGAATAGTACATCGCACATGCGCATTGAATTTTTTTTCAACTCATACCCTCACATACTTGTAATAAGTGAAATATTCTTTGGGCTTAAGATGAAAAACAGACTTCCACTGTAAGTCCAACTCTCTACACTTTTGGATTGTTTTCAGGAAGTGGAACAAGTGCCAAGGCACAAATCTGTCAGTGGACTGGTATCCTTTAAAAGGTACAAATCTGTATCATTTAGGGGTAAATAAGGTACAAAGATGGACCTTTTAGCTTCTGTACCTTAGGATACTGCCCCAGTGACAGCTTTGTACCTTTTAGTCTGAGAGTGTAGTTTCATGACATATTACTATGTCATGAAATATTACAAATTCAGCTCAAATCAATATTTCAGGTACTTATGTATTATTTATTAAGTAGCCATTTAATATTCAGGATCTGACACTGACAACATAATCAGCAGTGTTAAATGCATTTGCGTTTGTTCCTGATTGACCCTCCTATTGACCCCTCTACATTTTGAAATTTTTATGCATTTTTCATAATAATAAACTTAAACTCCTATTACTTTTTTTTTTCACTTCAGCAATAATCTGCCAAGTGTCTTCTTGGACCAAACTTAAGTCTGCTCCAAAGCATTCAAGATTTACGACAGTTTAAGTTGGAAATGTAATGTTCAGGTCTATGCTCAAAAAGTGGTTAACAGGTAATAAATAGGTCATATCTATTTCATAAATGTAATTTAGTGCCAAAATCACCAATTTACATTCATTTTCTTGAAATAAAAAGTAACCAAGTGTCAGCACATTTTTGTTATTTTACAAAGTTGCATGTTAATGGGCTTCACATGAATCTGAGAAAAAAGAGTGACTCATTTCAGGTGATCAGCATGATGAGTCTACATTTCACTACTTGTCTTGTCTCTTAACACCATCAGCTGCTTAAAAAAAAATGTAAATGTTGTTTGCCCACAGTTATATTTTGTGGAATTCACCTTGTGTGGTTCTGCCCTAGTAACGTGACTTATAACTGCTTATGGTTACAAACAAATTGATATTTTATATAAATATCGGTATATAGACTTTATATAGACTTTTGTAGTTGCATTGCTCAGCATAATTGTCTTATGATTTGTCACCGCCATTTCATCATTTTTCATTAAACACTTGATGTCAAGTCAGTGGGCTTCATGACTCATGAGTTGTGATGGCACTGTGGATATGGTCTGTGAAGCCCATAGATGTTCAGTTAAAAATGGAAGAATCCGACTAATCCGTACCAGCCGAACTTCCCCAGCTTCATTTTCTCCAGTCCAAGGAGACTTTGTGGGTACATAAGCGTGAGTGTCACTGAAGGCAGTGGTTGACACCGTGTTTGTGAATTTTGAGGGAGGGCATGCATTTCTGCATGTATAAGAGAGATGGTGAGTGATACGAGAAGTGTGTTAATTTCAACCCCAGGTTGTACCATTGCGCTTCTTCTCCTCTCCGAAAAAAAGCTTACCAGAGAATAAACCCTTAACATGAACCATAAAATATGACTCACATTTCAGACGTTCAGAAGTTCAAGGACATCGTGGACATTCCAACGTACTTTTATTCCATAAAAGTACTTATTCCATTTTAATTTTGAAAAGTTAATTTATTTTATATAATAGCTACACACATACATCCACACCACATATATGTGTGTTGTGTGTGTAAAGATATCTATATCTATTATGTATATATAGATATAGATAGATTTATATAATATATTCTAGATGTATAAAATACATACATACTTCTTCCTTAAAAAAAATTATATTTGCTTGTAATACCCCTGTCTAGCTTGAGATTTGAACAAAGGCTTGAACTTGGTTTTCTGAGCATTCCTGTGTATGTTTGCTCTTTAAGATGAATCGCTTGATGGATCCCCATTGTAAGTCGAGTCGGATAAAAGGTCTGCTAAAGAATACCAATGTAAAATTAGAATATATATATATATGTGCTGTTGTGTGTCGTGTGTACAACACATGTCTAATATATATACTATATATTTATATAATATAGATATAAAAATGTGTGTATATACATATACATATATATATAAAGTGGAGTATATATATATATATACTACGGGACCGTTGAAGGCTTAGAAATCGACTTGGGATGCGAACGCTCTAAGGTGTGCAATTATTTTCAGGGAAACGCACGACGAACGTAGTTCTAGGCAGGTCTTGGTGCATATGACTTTCTTCTTTCAGACTTATATTAAAAAATACCTGGCTCTTCCAAGATTTATAATGGCAGTGAATGGTGGTCAAGAGTTTGAAGCACAAAAAAGTGCATCCATCCATCATAAAAAGTGCTCTACACAGCTCCGAGGGGTTAATAAAGGCCTTCTGAAGTGAAGCGATGCATTTGTGTAAGAAAAATCCATATTTAAAACTCTATAAACCATAATCTCAAACTTCCGCTAACTGTCGTACACACGTTCACGAGAGAGTGGCAGTCCAGCAGATGACGTCAGACGTAAGCTCTGGTGAGAAGTGATGAACGCGGAAATGCAGAGAGAGCAAAACAAACCATAAATTAGAAGTAGAAAACGAGGATTTGTAAAGAAAAATGTCAGAGGATTTCGATATAAGCCAAGAGGAGACTGGATTTCCTTTGCTGTAAACAAAACTTGGTTCTCGCGAGACTAGCATATTCTCACCAGAACCTATGCTACACCTACATCCTACTTTATGAAAGCAAAAGGGGGTCCAACCCGGTACTACCAAGGTGTTTCTAAGAGTGGTAACATTTTACAATAAAATTAAATTTGTTCATTTTAGCTAACTAAATTATTTATGTATTGGTAACATTTTACAATAAGGTTAAATTTGTTAAAATTAGTTAACTAGTAGTTGACAAACTAACAACGAAAAACACTTCTAAAGCATTTATTAATCTTAGTTAATGTTGATTCCAACATTTCACATTATGAAAATCGGAAGTTGTATCTCTTAATGTTATTTAATGGACCTGAGCTAACATGTACTAACAATGAACAGCTGTATTTTTATTAACTAATGTTAACAAAGATTAATAAATACTGTAACAATGTATTGCTCATTGTTAGTTGTTGATGCATTAGTTAAGAAATGGGACCTTTTGTAATAATTTTATCTGTTAATATTATTTAACGGACCTCAGCTAACATGAATGAACAGCTGTATTAACTAACACAACATAACTAATTAATCATGAATTTTTTTTTTTTTATGTTTAAAAATGATTTATGATAATGCAGTAGCTGACTGCTAACTCAGCAGTTACATGATGATTATATAATGGATACCGAATGTTTACAATTGTTAAAAACGGTTTAAGAGGAAATGTCTGAAGCATGAAACTCAGTATTAGAATTTGGCTTTGTAAATGCATAATGAAGACAACATTTGCATTTACATTAGACTATTTCATCCTAAGAGATTGAGAAGGGAAGATTTCTGCAACGCAAGCAATTTAATCAAATGTCGACAAAGCTACAAGTTCTGAAAAATCAGCATTTCGAAGGCCACGCGGTTTCAAGTTAGAACAGAGAATCAAGTAAAAACACTGACAGAAGCTATTTTGAGTTTCCGGAATGAATGTGTGTCTCGGTGCAGATGGTTTTGATTCAGATGCTTGATGAAGAGTTGTGAAGAGAAAACTACAGTCTTATGTAACGTGTGATTCAGAAGAAACGTCTAGAAGATAATTCCTCTACCACTGAGGGACAGTAAAAGTCAAAGGCTGGAGAGTGATTTTAGGCCTGACTGTAATGGTACGTAGTGTTAGGCAGTCCCAGACCAGTCATGAAGGAACATTGACTTGTGATGTTCTGGATTGTATGCATCAGCTTAAACTATTAATGTGGGCAGTAATCACACACTCATAATGCATTTGCAGCCAGTGATGCTACACTATAATCGCAGGTAAAATGCAGAACGAAACACGCTCAGGAAAACATTGTGGTTCACACCCTATTAGTATAACACACAGCAGATGACAGAGATGTGCATGAATGTCAGCTGCAGGTAACTGGCTTGATCAAGCTACTTAGATGAACCTGTCAGGTTTTAAAGGAGTGGTTTAGATGATCAGACCATTTTAGCACAGACAGAGCTTTTCTTTTCTTTTTTGTTCTTATTTGAGCAGCGTACCTCTCCATGGGTGCCACTAGAGAGCACTGTATAGCCATCAAAACTAATGCCCAGTTCATCCACACACTACTACAACATCTCTATGGTTGGATGATGCTCAAAGTGCACTTAAAGGGGTCATATGATGCGATTTTAATTGTTCCTTTCTCTTTGGAGTGTTACAAGCTCTTGGTGCATAAAGAAGATCTGTAAAGTTGCAAAGACTAAAGTCTCAAATCCAAAGAGATATTCTTTATAAAAGTTAAGAGTCAGCCACACCCCCCCTAAAACGGCTCGTTCTAACACGCCTCCACATATCTACATCACTATGTGGGAAGATTTGCATAACGCCGCCCAAATGTGCACACAAAGAAAGAAGGCGTAACTTTTATTCTCGCTGTAGTATTGTTGTGCTGCCTGCCGCCATGTCGTGAAGACGGTGTTTTTCGTTGTGAAAGCAAAACTACTTTGTTTGGTCTTCCAAAAGAGGACACGACTAGAAATCAGTGGTTAAGTTGTATTTACAACACTGTTCCAGAACAGTTCAACCCAAATATTCAGATGTGTGCAGCGCATTTTATGGAGGACTGTTTCCTGATCCTGGTAGAGTAGACTACAATGCCGGCTGTTCTGACTCACAGACTGTAAGTACGTTTTCATTTAAAGGATTTGCCACTGACGATTCAAACGTGAGTTTTGAGCAGTGTAGAGTAGCACTTGTTGTTTGTCATTTCTCCGATCACAAATGCAGACATGGTTTTATGTTTACGCGGCGCGATGCAATGCAATGCGTAAAAAGACAGTATAAGTCATTATAATCAGTAATTATGTCCCCACTGGATGCAACAAATGCCTCGTTTATAATGGGTTTTAATGTTTTTGTCTCGTCGCTCCGGCCGGACAGGGCATCACAATATGGTGAGGGGCGTAACATTTCCGTCACACGCTTGAGGTATTCGGCCAATCACAACGCACTGGATAGCTGGCCAATCAGAGCACACCTCGCTTTTCAGACCGATGAGCTTTGTAAAAATAGACGCGTTTCAAAAAGGCGGGGCATAGAGGAGAAACAATAATGTACAGTATGTGGAAAATAATGTGTTTTTTTTTACTTTAAACCGCATAAACACATTTCATTACACCAAATACACAAAATAATGTTCTTTTTAGCAGCATCATATGACCCCTTTAAAACACTTTAAAATGCCTGTTTGTCACTACATAGAAACATCAAACCAAGTGGCATCTGCAGACAAATTAGCTGGAGCTTTTCTCTGAACAATCATTAATTTTTTCTTTTGCCCTTACCTTATTAACCAAGTGGTCCTAAGATCATAGTGTAGGAATGTGTTTCCCTTCAAGAGCCCACAGGTGTAGTAGTAGTCGAGAAACCACGTGTCTAGTTTCCACATGAAATATGAACACAAGCCACTAACGTCTGACAACCGTAAGGTGTCTAAATGCTGTTCTAAAATGTGCATGAGCTATATTTATATAAAATAAATTCCACTTGGTTCGATATCTTGTCTAAAACAATGACAGCTGCCAACTCTCAAGCATTCAGCGCGAGACTGACGCACTTGGCACTGTTTTCGCGCCACATCTCCATTTTCGCACACAGTGCCACACACGATCAACCAAAACTTATAGGCAACATCATTTTTTTTTGTGTGTATCTAAATTAGTACTAAAGCATATATATAATGTATTAAATTATAATAAATTATCATTTAAATTGACAAATGTTTTTGCCTGAAATTACTGAAAATGAGTTTGACCAATAGCGTGCAGGCACTGCACATTATCAACCAATCCAATCGTGGCATGCAAGAAGGCGGGATCTACAGATAATGGTCAATGCAATGCAAATACTCGTAAATTTAATGAATGAGGAGTGTAGAAAGAACCTTAATGAGGAAAACAAGGACAAAATCCGCACATTTTATGCATTTGTAGAAATACAGGCCAGGACATGTCTGGGTATGGTCAACCTAATTTATATCATTCATATATGTGACCCTGGACCACAAAACCTGACATAAGAGTACATTTTTGTACTTGTATTGCATACATCATCTGAAAGATGAATAAATATTCTTTCCATTGATGGCTTGTTTGTTATGACAGGACAATATTTGGCTGAGATACAGTTATTTGAAAATCTGGAATCTGAGGGTGCAAAAAAATCGAAATATTGAGAAAATCATCTTTAAAGTTGTCCAAATTAAGTTCTTAGCAATGCATATTACTAATCAAAAATTAAGTTTTGATATATTTACGGTAGGAAATGTACAAAATATCTTCAAGGAACATGATCTTTGCTTAATATCCTAATGATTTTTGGCATAAAAGAAAAATCTATAATTTTGACCCATACAATGTATTGTTGGCTATTGCTACAAATATACCCCAGCGACTTAACACTGCTTTTGTGCTCCAGGGTCACATTTGTGAGGTACAAAAAGCAAGCTGGATCTTCAGTCAGCACTCTCTTGAAATGTTTATACATTATAGATTTTTATTGTTTGGGAAATGAAGATTTATTTCTGGAAAATAGTTCCATTTATTCTAATTACCTTTAAATGTAATTATAATTGCTTTGGATAAATGACGAGGTGTTTCACACGAAATAAATAAACATAAACTGTTATGTTAAGAGTTATTAGGCCAAGAGCAAAGTCAGCAGAGTGCACTGATCACACAGGAAACTGCTCGGAGCATTTCAAGAAAAAGAGATAAGAATCACAATGCAAAGCCACATCTGAGCAAGAACTGTACTACTCTGCTGACTAAAAATGCTGAAGCATGATTGCATTGACTGTTATTAAATACATAGAGACACTTATTTTTTCCAGTCAACAAATGTTATAAATTATTTGGAAAAAAAGAAAATACAAGTATTTCTTATTACTCCGTCGCCTGTATTACAAATACTGTCTAAATGGTGTGTGCAGTTTTTTCTGTGCTTGTTTTAACAGATAAGATCTAGTTTTCTCCTGAAGTCCTGAAGCTGAGATACAGGTTTCATCAAATGGTGCATTACTTACTTTACCACGGTTTAACTTTCAAACAGACTCATTCAGGTCATTCGTATGCATATGACTAGTCAGTTTAGAGTAAAACTAGATCACAAACAGCTCAGTTTACTCAAGTTTTTAAACCAAAGTGTGCATGTGTGAGTTTATATCTGATTATATATTATATATATATTAAATATATGTGCGTGTGTCACAAGTTTTTTTTTTTTACGGTACTGGCATAATTCAGTCAACAGAATAAACACATGAAATAGATTATAGTTAATACTGCAGTTTCTCTTTCTTTACAAAAACCGAAGGCACAAAAACTTTTGAGGTCCATCAACAGATATTCTACTGACTATAAGTAACTTTGCAAGTGCATGTCAACTTATTCTACTAACCCAAACCTAACAGTCTACTAATACAATAATGGGAGTTAGTTGACATGCAGTTGCAAAGTAATTATAGTTAGAATGTTAAAAAGTGTGAAAAGTAAAGTGACATGTGGCCAAGTATGGTGACCCATACTAGGAATTAGTGCTCTGCATTTATCCCATACTAAGTGCACACACACACCGTGAACACACACCCAACACATAAATGGCTGCCCACTGTGCTGCGGCGCCCGGGGAGCAGTTGGGGGTCTGGTGCCTTGCTCAAGGGCACCTCAGTCGTGGTATTGAAGGTGGGAGAGAGCGCTGGTTATTCACTCCCCCCACCTACAATCCCTGCTGGTACGAGACTCGAACCCGCAACCTTTGGGTACAGAGTCCGACTCTCTAACCATTAGGCCACGACTTCCCTTTTATATAGAAGTTTAAGTATTAAAATAAAAGCATCCATGAAAATGTATTTCATCACACATTTACAAAAAAATAAAGTTTGAATTACTTAATGCAAGCCTTTATAAACTGAGTTACACTTCTCTTTAGTGTGCTTGAATGAATGAATGCAATAATATTTGAAAACTCTCATTCTTCATTTTCACAAGTAATGGCATGTGTCATGAAGCTGAGGATGTGTGACAGCAGGTGTCAAACTGAACATGTAGAGGGACAATGGAGCGACAGCACCCTCTGCAGATACACCATCATCTTCAGCACTGGATTTATAAAAAAATACAAATCTTTAAAGGGATTATATGCTTATACAAGCAGACAGAATGTTTATCATTATTTCCATGTTATAGAAAATAACTGATAAATAGCCGACGGAGAAGCTGCTTACTGCAGAGCAAATGGGTGGAGCTTACATGTAGCTCCGCCTCACAATATATCCAGCAAAAATTCCGAAAATGTTCTGTTAATTTAAATTCTGAAAAGCTTGAAGTGCTAAAGAAAACATTTTTTAAAAGATCCTCTGAAGTAAAGTTTAAAAGAAAAAAAATTCAAAGTAAGATTTGGAAATACTGTGAGCTTATTTTTGTGCATAAAAGCATACACAATCATTACACACACACACACACACACACACACACACAAAACATACTCTTTCAGAGATGGTACACTTGCAGCAAAGTTGTCTACAGGGTTAAATTGTGTTATTATACTATGATAGTGTTACTTAATATTTTTTTGGTTTCATTTCTATTTTTGTTATGAGCTTTTGTCGTTTATATATTGATTTAAAGGTGGCATAGTATGCCCCTTTTTACAATATGTAATATAAGTCTCTGGTGTCCCCAGAATGTGTCTGTGAAGTTTCAGCTCAAAATACTCCACATACCATTTATTATATCATTTTGAAAATGCCTATTTTGAGTGGAAGCAGAAACACACTGTTCTTCGGGCCTGTCTCTTTAAATGCAAATGAGCTGCTGCTCCCCGCCCCCTTTTCCAGAATAGAGCTGCGCCATTACAGCTCGGACCTGCTAAAAACATATGTTTTGGTTCTGATTATCATGTTTACCACGCTGAAATCATGCGTTTTAAACCAAATTAGTTTAAACTTCAGTTTTCTGAGTGCACACATTCGAAGCACACACACAGAAAGCGGCTGTCACAGCATGCGAGTACTAAACTAAGTTCTCATTCACACACAAGTTTACGTTAAAAACACACATGAGCTACAAAAAACAGTTGGTTATGTCTGTGAAGGTAAACAGCATGTTTATTTTAGATCTGTGTGGCAGCAGCAATATACAGTAAATAAATCAATAAATCCACTGCTCTCTTGTCTCCTCTGAGGCTGGGACTCTAAATAGTGTTCTGTGCTAGTCTGTGCAGCCAAAGACAGAACAGTAAGCAAGTTTTGATGAAACTTTCACCATGGCATTAAAGCTGGTACACCGTTGTCGCTTGCGAAATCAAAATGATGGCGCCATGGGTGTAAACTCACAGATTAAGGGGCGAGTTTACAGTAAAGAGATCCCTTTGCCACGTCACCAAGGGAGCGAAATCAGACGCTCTCGTTTTCTCAGACGCTTGCAGAAAAAGGCTTCCCAAAACAAAGTTACTGGGTTAATCTTTTTCACGTTTCCTTGGTTGGTAGACGAAACTGGAGACAAGAGCTAGCACTGAAAACCTGGAAAAGTCAGATTTTCATGATATGTCACCTTTAAAAATTATTTTTTAACTATTTTATGGCAATACAGCTCATATGCAGTATATTTCAGCTTTAATTTTAGTATTCTAAACTACTCTAAACTTAAACATTATTTCAGTTAGTTGCCCAGGATACATTTCTCATTTACGTTTTATTTTTTTTTTTAATCTAAATGTTTGCTTTATTTTAATTTGCCTTTATTTCAATTAAAAAAAATTCAGTAAACAATAACAGTATTGCCATGAACTAGTTCTCTCTTTTAGTTTGTATCAAATGACTAAAAACTATTTAAATCTAAAAATAAAGGGAAACAAAAGCCCTCAACAAAATTTCCAATATAGACAGATAATGCTTAAAAAATTACAATAAAAATAAAAAATAAACATGAAGATCAGACAGTAACCATAGGGTCTATATATGGCACATGATGGAAAAACTCAGATCATTTTGATGCTAGTTGGCTTGTTTTTGGATTGGAGAGGAGTTTCTCAAAATTCCCTTTTTCATGACATGGTAACAGTCTAGAAATAATAAACAACAGAAACAACAATACATTCCCTCTGTTCTTGTTCTTTTGTTCATATTTATCCAGGGTTAATTGAGACATTTTATGCAAAGTCATCTCAAATGGCAAAAAAAGTGTCAAAGCACCCTAATTAATGAACGAAGTCATCTAAATAAAACGGTAACCTGTCATTATTTTCCCAAAATGCTAAATGTGACCTAGATAAAGGTGCTGACATGCGATGCTGTGGCACAGCTTGATAAAGCAATCATCTGTTGTGGTTGTGTTGTGTCTTCATTGGTTCATTTACATCACTGTACGTGTATACTGTCTGTCTGTCCATCCTCTTAAGGACGAAAGAAGGTCAAAGGGATGTGGCAAACAGTTACCTTAGAAACCAACTGATGATGAAGCTTTATGACAACAACAATCTGCACTCGTGTTGCATTAATGGAATCAGTTGCTACAACACTGGGCAGAATTAGTGTCTAATTTAAGACAAATGACTAATAAATAGTGACTGCGGCAGTCAGGGTGATTCCCTTCATAGGCATTACACTTTAGCATTATTATTATTAATGTTATTTTTATAAGTAATGCCTGATGGTCCCAGGAGTCTTTTAAGTTCAAGCACAGTGAGCTAATAGTGTCTCTCTCCTCCATTTTAAGGGGATGCTCAACATTATCGCGATTCTCTGAAATCTCTATTAGTGATTATGGGGGTGTGCAAGCATTTCGGGATTTTTTTCTTTGACGTGTAATCAGCAGAATCAAGGTTGTGGAGGAGAATGTCACTTCCTCTGTCAGCTCTATAAGAAGACTGATCAGTGCTGAAGCTATGAAGACCATCTCAGCAACTGCAGACCTAGGAATCAATACAACCAACATGAGGACTTTAATGCTCTTGGTGCTGACAATTGTAGCGGTCACTGGATTAAGACGACGTAAAGCGAGAGAAAAGCTCCTAGAAGAAATCATGGAGGATGTGGACGTGATGCTAAAACAAAGATCAAAGATGGTAAGAACTGAAATTTTATTTCATCTGAAGAGCCAAACTGTTTTTTTTTTCTTTCTCTAACAAACTTCATACTTTCTTACACAGAATCTCAACCAATTTGTAAAAGACGTATTGCCGTCGGCGGGCTGCTCAGTAAGTTGAATTTTATATCACAGTTTTTGAGAACATACTTGATTTCATTATCATTCATTGCATATGGTTACACAGCAGAAACACCTTTGCCAAGCAGCAATGGTTATGATGAACACAAATCTCAAATTCAGCATGCTACACAGGCGACTGTTTGCCTATGCTAATTATTCAGGGGTAAGTCATCTCACAATATTCATTTGTTGAATTAGATGGTAAACAACGCGATTACTATACTGTGTCTGTATTATTAGAGTATCATTCTGTGTGAAAAGCCAATGCTATATTATCGGCATGATTCTTACACTTTAGAAATTATCAAATGTCATTTCCATTTTTCCACTACTATCAGTTATTTCTACCCCCCTAGTATCAGCAAACTGAAGTGCAAAGCTTGTCTGACTGACTTAACCAAGCTTAACTTAGCTTAACATATCTAACGACTGACTTAACTAAGCTTGACTTAACTAAGTCCAACATAACTAAGCTTGACTTAACCATGCTTAACATAACTAACGACAGAATTAACTAAGCTTAACATATCTAACGACTGACTTAACTAAGCTTGACTTAACTAAGTCCAACATAACTAAGCTTGACTTAACCATGCTTAACATAACTAACGACAGAATTAACTAAGCTTAACATATCTAACGACTGACTTAACTAAGCTTGACTTAACCAAGCTTAACATAACTAACGACAGACTTAACTAAGCTTGACTTAACCAAGCTTAACAAAACTAACGACAGACTTAACTAAGCTTAACATATCTAACGACTGACTTAACTAAGCTTGACTTAACTAAGTCCAACTTAACTAAGCTTGACTTAACCATGCTTAACATAACTAACGACAGAATTAACTAAGCTTAACATATCTAACGACTGACTTAACTAAGCTTGACTTAACTAAGTCCAACATAACTAAGCTTAACATAACTAACGACAGACTTAACTAAGCTTAACTTAACTGACTACTGATTCAATTAAGATTTTCACAGGATTCCGGACTGAACAGTGGCACATGCAGAGGAAATAATACAATATAGTTACTAATAATCAGTTTAAATAACATCTGTTTTACAGTTTCAGAGAATTAGCTATGCCTACGACTTTAGATTTATAGACTGACTTTAGACTCTTTTTTTTTCTCCACAGCACTGCAGCGTTCCAGCTTCAGAGGAACACAAAATGGAAGTTTTTCTGACAAAAATCCAAAAATGCTGCCAAGAACTATACTCTAAACTCAAGCATAAAAGACACGTGAAATGACTCTAGACTTACTTCTTAGGAACACAATACTATATTTTTGTATTATTATTTTGTATTAAATTTAACATTAATATTAAATAATTTTGTATTAAATACATTGAGGTATTTGCTCATATTTTTATATTTTATTGTATTTAGGAATAAACGTATTCTAAACTGGATTTTTTGTTTGTTGTTTTTAAATGTGGAAATTATTTATTAATAAAAATAAAAAACACTACTATTTTTACTTTGTAAAATAATTTAATAATTTAAAGAGGAGTACAGTGGGGGAAAAAAACTGAAAAATGTAAAAAAAATATTACATAAGACTAATGGTTTACTACAGTGCACAATGGAAATACATTACAATAAGAGTAAACTGAGCTAATGGCACCACAGCCAGGGGAACATGGCATGCACATTCTCACTATATATATTTAAAAAAAAAGTAGCACAGCTTGTGTACACTGAGCTAAAGCAATTGCACGCTGCCAACTGTATAAAACATTAAGATTCGATTAGTTTCTCAATAGCATATTCCCTGATGGCAAGCTCATCTCGTGTGTCGGATCAATAACTTGCTCGCCCCAGCCATCAGTGTAAAGCAGAATATACAGTAACAGTGTTTATGTTAAAGGTGAAATGTGCCTTTTGGAGTATCATTAACAGACATTTTACAGCAAACTATCCTCACCTAAACCCAGCTTTGGAGCAGCTCTGGAGTTCCTGCATATTAACACACGTATGTCAAAGTGCCTTAATGTCACAACAATCAGTATTTCCTAAGACATATACTGGACTGGCCTTGAAAATGCACAAAATATGGTGGTCTTCATCAGACGCAAGGCTCACTGCAGCAGGGATTCAATCGCAGCCTCTGGTTTGGAGGAACGTTTCCTAAAAACAATGAGATTGGGGAAAAAAGACATTTAGACAAAAATATATGCACATGACAAAAATGACGTCACTTAGATGATCTAAAGAGGTTTGCATTTACATATTCAATTCATAATTGCTGAAATTGTTCAAAAGTGACAGACATTTATAATGTAACAACATATTTCCATTTCAAATAAATATGGTGGGCTTCGTTTGACCTTTCGATTCATCAAAGTGTCCTGGCAAAAAATATTATATATTGGTTTTTCACAAAAAATTAAGTGGAAGCAACTATTTTCACATGATAATAATATACAATATTTTTTGAGCAGAAATTATAAGGCATATTAGAATGATTTTGACGATCATGTGATCACATGAGTCAGCGATGCAAAAAATTATATTTTCTTTAAAATTTATAATTAGTAATAATAATCGTTTTTTTTGGATCAAATATAGGCAAACTTTGTGAGCATAAGAGACTTAAAAAATTTTTTTTTTTTTAAATTCACAACATAGATGCCAAACTGCAATGAAATGCAGTGATGTTTGACTCATGATCACTCATGTTCAACTCCAAAGAGACATGCTTTATTATTATTACTACATGAAATAATTCAATATATATATATATATGCTTATAGTGCCCATTTCAGCAATTACATATACCTGTATACAACATCTAAAATCATACAACTTATTAATGCATCACGTATTAAACTAAACTGAAGGATTATTTAACTGTAACTAATTGTAACAGTCAGATGCATTTGTGTGTTCAAAGGCGTGAACCAGAAAGTCCAAAAATAAAACAAAGCATCACACCTCACCTACGACCAGTTTTAGGCCTGGACTTTCCACTCTTTGATGTCCGAGGCCTTTCTAGTTTCATTAGGGACTGTCTCATGCTCTCCTCAGTGTAGGCCAGATAAACATGGGACAGGTCCACTTCAAATGGCTGAATCACAAAAGAAGGTCAGTGGACAAAAATGAAACATGAACAGGGAGCAGCGTGCTTACATTTCCAAACGGATGCTTACATCTTTTTCTTTCTTGTCCGACACAGGTGTCTGTTTTCTCATGTTGTTGCCGGTGTAGGCCACACATTTCTAAAAAACAGCAAATACATCAGCTGTATTATAGATTTTCATTGCACCCAAACATCATGTGCAGAATGAAATGTGTTGAAGACGCTCACCAGCTGCCATTCTCCAATGTCCTCATTCCAGTGCACATAGTTCTCAACCATCTCCTGTACACAACACAACAAAAAAAGATGTTATTTGCATGTTTTAATAGTAGCGCAGCTGAAACGCTGAAATAAATATTAAGCGAAGTTCAGATATTGTGAATGTTCTTTTGAAACTCGTGTTAAACTCTGAGAGTAAATAAGCAAAGGCAGCTCATTATTTCATTGAACTGCATTTGAAATATTCGATTCTTAAAGGGAAAGTTCACTCAAAAATGAAAAGTCTGGTTCCAAACCTGTATGAGTTTCTTTATTCTGCAGAAAAAAAGAATATATTTTAAACAGCTATTTATAATAATATATTTTAACTTTGGTTAGCACTGATTTCCATGGTGCTGACCAAAAAAACACTTAACATCTTCTATGTTTCACAGAACAAAGTAATACGGGTTTGGAACGGCATCAAGAGTAAATGATGACAGAAGGATCATTTATGGGGTGAACTATCTCTTTAAGACTTTCTGTACAGTTCATTTGCTAGCTCAGTTTTGACATTTTCGCCTTTATTGTGCAAGTGCAGCATTTCACACTTTATATTATCAGCAAAAAATATCTGATTAATCAAATCCTGACAAGGGGGAAAAAGCAAAAAATGATTTGCATGCTTATTTATGCAAGTGCTGCATCCTGAAGCGCTGTGTTGGTGCAGGAGAAACAAGAAACACAATACTTCAGTGATTAAAACAGGGTTTCTGCAGGTTAAACGAAACATGTACTTGAAGCAAAACGACAAAAAATAAGTTAAAATGAATCAAAATGAAGTGAATTCATAAATAAAAACTTCTAAATATCTGCCAACTGGCTCTGAAAAATGTTCATACCCCACTGACTGATGTTTGTTCTTGTTTTAAACATAAACTGAGTTAAAGACTTAACATTTGCAGCTCAAGTAAATGTATCTTGTTTTAAGGATGTTTGTATTAGAAAACAAAAATACAGAGGAAGCCATTAATCTTTGTAACTTCATGAGTTTAAGTCGTTTTGCTATGATTTTGCGACTTTAAACTGGACCATTTTTCCTAAAAAGCCTTAAACTACATTTAGATTAGCTTGACTAAACATTACACAATTCAAGGTAATATGTAAATGTCAGACAAAGACATTTGACATGCACATATGGGAGGGTTTTCCCGTGATCTTGAAAAAGGGTGGTTTAATGAAGCTGAACTAGCAGATCTTTATCAACATGTTTTGATCACTAAGTAATTCCTGTATTTCTGTAGCTATTATTTGATCACTTCACTGTCATTCAAAAACATGCCAACAAGAAAGAATGAGGAGGTTTGTCTAAAGTTTTGGCTGACAGTGCACGTGCATGAGCACAAATACAGACCTGATATTCCTGAGGAATGAAGTTATCAATGATGAGCATCTGTAGCCGCAGCTCTCTGCTCAGCTGCCGGATGTTTTCCAGCAGACCTTCGATCTCTCTGTGATGCTCTTGCTGCAGATCAGCCATCTGAAACAGCAGACATTCTTACCAGAGTACCAATATAAACTAGTATTGTCTTGTAGTGAACAAATTGGCATTCCAAGGACCAGTTTAATGGCAGGGCCCCTCTCTAACTGGGGGGAGATGTGCCACACTGTGATTGGATCTTGGTGGAGGAACATAAACAAATGTTCAGAAACATCAGATAAGATGCCAAGACAACTGCCAGACACCTCTAGCAGGACAGGAAGGGAGACTACGGGTTGACCCTCACCATCACACCCAATCCTAAGGTTTAGGAAAAGACTGCCATATAAATTCCTCCAGATCTCTGGATGCAACAGCAGTGGCCGAAACAAAGAAAGGCCCCAAGATCCAACTCCGTTTATTTGTTTCTACAATTTATTTGGTATCTTCCTTCATATTTAGTGCATATTCATTTATTGGTATCATCACTAGTTGTTGTATTTACTCTTGCATATCTATTGTAGGGCTGGGTAAAAAATATAGATATCTCGATTTTAATCGATTCTCATTTTTACAAAACTATATTGATTCTTAAATCCCAAGAATCGATTATTCTAGCCTGTTTTCATTTAATGGACGGAACATTGAATCCAATAAATAGCAATAAGCATTGTGCTTTGGTACTTATGAAACAAAGTCTCAGATTTCAAATTCTGTCCATTGTATTGTAGTGTTTAAACAATAAATGCCATTTTGGCGCTGAAGTGACAGATCACTGTAGTGCCTTGATCAACAGACGCGGTAGAACTGATCATCTCCTCCACATTAATACCAGTTTCAGCACAAAATAAACATGACTAAACATACAAAGGTAAGTTAAAAGAAAGAGTACAACTTTACAATCCGTATCCTGTCTCATGTAATCGCTCAATCAGTGTTTCAGCCGCGCAAAGACGTCAATATAACGGCTTGTAAACAATGTCACGTAACGTTAACTTTTGATTTTGATGATGGTGCCGACGGTGATGGCTGCCTCCGTGGCGTGCTCCGCAGTTGTTTTTATGTTTTTGTTAGTTTGTCCTGTCTTTAGTTATATCCCTGCAATCAGTTTCACCAGAGACGAATTGCTGGACATTAGGAAGTACACACCACCCGATATTTCACCGGTTTTCGATTATTCGGATGTTTTGCTGGACATTGATGTCAGGGGAGCTGTGGCGCTGATCAAACACTTCAGGACGCGCACACGGGGGAAGCGAGCCGGCTCGCTCGTCAAGCTCAGACAGCGCGGAATCAGGACGCCGTTGCCTAGCATCCATCCGGCGAACCTCCGCTCTCTACCCAACAAAAAACGGACGAACTCCTTCTGCTCTCCAGGACAAATAAGGATTTTTCAAACTCTGCTGCTCTGTGTTTCACGGAAACCTGGCTGAAAGACGCCATTCCGGACAGCGCGTTGAGTCTGCTGGGCTTTCAGCTGTTCAGAGTGGACCGCGACGCAGAATCAACAGGGAAATCACGCGGCGGCGGGACATGCTTTTACATCAACGAAAAGTGGTGTACAGATGTAACCGTGTTAAAAAAGATGTGCTGTTCAGATCTAGAACCGCTTTTCATTAACTGTAAGCCTTTCCACCCACCGCGGGAGTTTTGCTCATACATTCTCGTCAGTGTGTACATTCCTCCACAAGCACACGTGAGCTCAGCTTTACAGAAACTCGCTGATCTGATCACAGACACAGAACAACAACACCCGGACTCTGTTTTAATCATTCTCGGGGACTTTAATAAAGCAAATCTCTCCCGTGAACTGCCAAAATACAGACAGCACATCACATGTCCCACCAAAGACAGTAAAATATTGGATCACTGTTACACCACAATAAAAAATGCATATCACTCTGTCCCACGAGCAAATTTGGGGCTCTCTGATCACTGCTTGGTTCATCTAATACCGACCTACAGACAGAAACTGAAATCAGCTAAACCTGTATTACGGACTGTAAAAAGATGGACTAATGAAGCAGAGCAGGATTACAAGCTTGTTTTGACCTCACTGATTGGAGGGTTTTTGAAGCTGCTACCACCGATCTGGACAAACTCACAGAGACTGTAACATCTTATATCATTTTCTGTGAAGACATGTGCATTCCTAACAGGACTCATTTAACCTACAACAACGACAAAACATGGTTCACTGCAAAACTCAAACAGCTCCATCAGGCCAAAGAAGATGCCCACAGGAATGGGGACAGAGTCTTGTATAAACAGACCAAATACACACTAGAAAAGGAGATCAAAATGGCAAAGAGGAATTATTCTGAAAAAAATAAAGATTAAATTCTCTTCCAGTGACTCGGAATCAGTGTGGAAAAGTCTAAAAGAAATCACCAACTACAAGACACCATCCCCCAGCACTGAGGAGAATCAACACCTGGCAGACGATCAGAACGAGTTCTACTGCAGGTTTGAAAAAAAACACCCCACACCCACTCTGAACACCTCTCCACACAACCATTCACACCTCCAACAACCCCCCTCTCCCCACACCTGCAATTCAGATCAGCGAAGACGAGGTGCGCAAGGTCTTCCGGAAGCAGAAAAGGAAAAAAACACCAGGCCCAGATTGTGTTACACCAGCCTGTCTGAAATCCTGTGCTGACCAGCTGGCCCCCATCTTCACACAGATCTTCAACAGATCACTGGAGCTGTGCGAAGTCCCTTCATGCTTCAAACGCTCCACCATAATCCCCGTCCCAAAGAAACCCAAAATAACAGGACTAAATGACTACAGACCTGTAGCTCTAACATCTGTGGCCATGAAGTCATTTCAAAACTTGGTGTTGGCTTATCTGAAGGACATAACTGGACCCCCTGCAGTTTGCCTACAAAGCAAACAGGTCTATGGACGATGCAGTAAACATGGGACTGAATTATGTTCTGCAACATCTAGACAGACCAGGGACTTATGTGAGGATCCTGTTCGTGGACTTCAGCTCGGCCTTTAACACTATCATCCCAAACCTCCTCCTGCCCAAACTATCTCAGCTCTCCGTGCCCACCTCTGTCTGTCAGTGGATCAACAGCTTCCTGACAGACAGACAGCAGCTAGTGAGGCTGGGAAAATACACATCCAGCACCAGTACGATCAGCACTGGAGCTCCTCAGGGTTGTGTTTACTCTCCACTGCTCTTCTCCCTGTACACCAAAGACTGCACCTCTAAAGACCCCTCTGTCAGCTCCTGAAGTTTGCAGACGACACCACACTCATCGGCCTCCTTCAGGACGGTGACGAGTCTGCTTACAAACAGGAGGTCGAGCAGCTGGCTGTCTGGTGCAGTCTCAACAACCTGGAGCTCAACACGCTCAAAACTGTGGAGATGACCGTGGACTTCAGGAGAAACCCCTCTGCACTCCCCCCACTCACCATCATGGACAGCACTGTGACTGCAGTGGAGTCATTCAAGTTTCTGGGCACCACAATCTCTCAGGACCTGAAGTGGGACAGTCACATTGACTCCATTGTGAAAAAGGTCCAGCAGAGGTTGTATTTCCTTCACCAGCTGAGGAAGTTCAACTTGTCATAGGAGCTGCTGAAACAGTTCTACTCAACCGTCATCGAGTCTGTTCTGTGCACTTCAAAAACTGTCTGGTTTGGTTCAGCTACAAAATCAGACATCAGAAGACTACAGAGGGTTAGTACGGAATGCTGAGGGGCGGGGGGGTAATCATTGGTACAACCCTCCCTTCTCTCCAAGGACTGTACTCGTCCAGAGTGAGCAAAAAGGGCTGGCAGAATCACTCTGGATCCCTCACAGCCAGCACACTCCCTCTTTGAACTGTTGGCATCTGGTCGACGCTACAGAGCACTGCGCACCAGAACAACGAGACACAGGAACAGTTTCTTCCCTCAGGCAATCCATCTCATGAGCACTTGACAATAACCGTGGAACACACAACACTATTTATACAACTCATACACTTATTTATCTAACACAAACACTCAGTCTACATTTCAATTTGCACATAATATACAGTACCTGTACATAAAAAAAAAAAAGACACAACTGTTATTGTCATATACCTGCACCCACAATTGTCAAATTTATTATATTTATCCTATTTACTTGTTGATTTTCGTTTGATTATCTGTGTTTTTGGTTCTGTCACTGTCATTCTGTTACACTGTGGAAGCTTCTGTCACGAAAAACAAATTCCTCGTATGTGTAAACATCCCTGGCAATAAAGCTCATTCTGATTCTGATTCTGATTCTGATTTACCTCAGAAAAAAACATACTCGGTGATCATAAACTCATTAGTCAGCTAGAAAAATTGTAAAGAGGGGCATTTTGCTAAATATATGCCATAAAGCATATTCATTATAATTTTTACTGTTCTTAAGGTTTGTTGACTAAAATCCGTTCCAAGTTTTTATGATGCCACTATTGATGTCTCTATTTCAAAAAACCTAACTAGTAATTGTAATTTTTAATTATCAAAATGCATTAGTGCAATTTAAGCAGTTGGACAGCCCAAATCAGTTCAATTTTAACCCATTTTTAAGGTAGTACCAATTGGACTCGTTTTAAGAATTGAAAGATTTCTTTTGTCCTTGATATAAGATAATGATATATTCCAAAATATCTAGATCGAATCGAATCGCAAGATTGTGAAACCCAGCATATCTATTGTTAATACATTTCATTAATCTTATTACAATTGTGTCTTCTTTGTGTTGATGATCCAAGGCTCTACTAAGCCACCAATCTTTCAGATAAATCAGACCAATTCCCTCCAATTTGTGAATCTCAAATTGTTGAACAGCTTGTGGGAAACACTCACATATTGCCAAACTAACAGTCCTCAACTGGCGCTCTGAAGTGAGCAAGGTGGGAATTGGTCATCTGATATACTCATAACCGCACCTCGAGTGACGTGTGACCCAAAAATCACAACGTCTTTGGTGACGTGAGTCTCACTTACTACGGTCTCGATACCAAAAGCTCAGTAGTCGGTTACCAGTACCAGTTAAACTCAACAGCACTCTGCACTATTTTGGTACAATTGCAAAAACTTTTGTAACCATTTTATTTTAATTGTTTTTTTGTTTTTTCAAAAAATTTGAAAATAAGAATATGCTATTAATATTTCTAAATACATAATACGTTAAAACATTAGTAAGTAGCCTTCAAATATTGTTTAATTATGTAAACATTGCATTTAAAGATAAAATGAAAGTAATGAAACAACAAAGAAACACATGAATGTCATTAATCCAATTAAAAACCAAACTATCAAGTTCATTGCAAAATGCATATATACAGTATATATATATACTACAGTGGGTACGGCAAGGATTCAGACCCCTTAATTTTTCAGTCTTTGTTATATTGCAGCCATTTGATAAAATCATTTCAGTTATTTTTTTTTCTCATTAATGTACACAAAGCACCCCATATTAACAGAAAAACACAGAATTATTGACATTTTTTGCAGATTTATTAAAAAAGAAAAACTGAATATCACATGGTCCTAAGTATTCAGAAACTTTGCTCAGTATTTAGTAGAAGCACAATTTTGATCTAATACAGCCATGAGTCCTTTTTGGGAAAGATGCAACAAGTTCTTCACACCTGGATTTGGGGATCCTCTAACATTCCTCCTTGCAGATCCTCTCCAGTTCTGTCAGGTTGGATGGTAAACGTGGGTGGACAGCCATTTTTAGGTCTCTCAGAGATGCTCAATTGGGTTTAAGTCAGGGCTCTGGCTGGGCATTCAGAACAGTAACAGAGTTGTTGTGAAGCCACTCCCTCGTTATTTTAGCTGTGTGCTTAGGGTCATTGTTTTTTTGGAAGGTAAACCTTTGGCCCAGTCAGAGGTCCTGAGCACTCTAGAGAAGGTTATCATCCAGGATATCCCTGTGCTTGGCCATTCATCTTTCCCTCGATTGCAACCAATCCTCCTGTCCCTGCAGCTGAAAAACACCAACACAGCATGATGCTGCCACCACCATGATTAACTGTTGGGACTGTATTGGACAGGTGATGAGCAGTGCCTGGTTTTTCCACACATACCGCTTAGAATTAAGACCAAAAAGTTCTATCTTGTTCTCATCAGACCAGAGAATCTTATTTCTCACCATCTGGGAGTCCTCCATGCGGGCTTTCATGTCTTGCACTGAGGAGAGGCTTCCATCTGGCCACTCTGCCATAAAGCCCCGACTGGTGGAGGGCAGCATTGATGGTTGACTTTCTACAACTTTCTCCTATCTCTCGACTGCATCTCTGGAGCTCATCCACAGTGATCTTTGGGTTCTTCTTTTACCTCTCTCACCAAGGCTCTTCTCCTTCGATAGCTCAGTTTGGCCGGACGGCAAGCTCTAGGAAGGGTTCTGGTCATCCCAAACGTCTTCCAGTTAAGGATTATGGAGGCCACTGTGCTCTTAGGAAACTTAAGTGCAGCAGAAATTTTTTTGTAACTTCGGCCAGATCTGTGCCTTGCCACAATTATGTCTCTGAGCTCTTCAGGCAGTTCCTTTGACATCATGATTCTCATTTGCTCTGACATGCACTGACGTGAGCTGTAAGGTCTTATATAGACAAATGCGTGGCTTTCCTAATCAAGTCCAATCAAAATAATCAAACACAGCTGGACTCAAATGAAGGTGTAGAACCATCTCAAGGATGATCAGAAGAAATGACAGCACCTGAGTTAAATATATGATACATGAGTGTCACAGCAAAGGGTCTGAAAACTTAGGACCAAGTGATATTTCAGTTTTTCTTTTTTAAATCTGCAAAAAATGTCAACAATTTTGTGTTTTTCTGTCAATATGGGGTGCTGTGTGGACATTAATGAGGAAAAAAATTTACTTAAATGATTTTTAGCAAATGGCTGCAATATAACAAAGAGTGCAAAATTTAAAGGGGTCTGAATACTTTCCATACCCACTGATCTATAATATTAATATATATATAACACAATACACACTAGCATTGCAGTGGGAAAAAGCAAGTGGAATTACATAAACCTGTAAATAACCTGTTATACCTGTAAATTCTGTATCGTCAGATTATTTCATGTCTGAATGATGCTGACTGGTGTATTGATTCTTGTTTTATATAATTTATAGTTAAGAATAAATCTCCTTGTGTTTCATTTTTAGTCATTTTGAATTTTTAATTAACCTTTAACGCTAAACTTTTTTTGCATTTTCTGATTTATTTATGAACTAGGTTATGTGCTTAAAATTATGCATCTTTTTTGCAAAGATATTTATCAAGTGATTTGTTTAACATTTACACCATGTGGAACTTCACGTGTGCTGCACTTTCTTCAACTAGACGGTTAATAAAGAAAATGCTACTTGAATCATGTAGCAATTACATTTTTATGTTGACTAGTTCAAGGTACTGCAGAAAGGCTGGTATCGTTACGTTTTTAAAATTATACTTGTACTTTTGACAACACAATTGTGAACTGTGCTATTTGAAAGCTACGTGAAATTTACTGCACCTCCGATTTTGCTGCCATCAACATGGTCCACACTTTCTTCAGTTTCTTGGTCTTGCCTTGAGCTTCTTCCTGTAAACTGGTGTATTTCTCCTCGATGTCCAAGCGCTCTTGCTGTTTAGAGACATTTGCAAACATGAATCACTATGTAATGATAAAACCATACAAGAATATCGGTCAAGCATGAATCCGCTCAGCTCTACCTCCTTTTCTTCCAGTTCTCTCCGGAGCTGCTCGGCCCTCTTCCTCCTCTCCTCCAGTTCATTGTTGGATTCTTCCAGAAGCTTCTCCTGCTCCTCGGCTTTAGCCAGTAAATCAACTCCTCCAACAATAACCCTCTTCTCCAGAGTAGACAGCTTCTCGAGTAGTAAGTGATGCTCCTGTCTGAGATGCAGGAAACAACACAAAGCATGCCATTATTATACTCCTACACTTATACTATATTGGCTCTATATATATATAGATAGACAACAGATCTGTTGGACAGATTCAGTGACTTACTGGGCTTTGAGAAGGTCCTTCTCTCTCTTCTCAAGCTCTGCACGCGCTTTGTTCCTCTCTTCCTCCTCCATGTCCAGTTTGGCCTCCAGTGCTTTCCGCTCCTCTTCGATCTTAGCTTGCATCTCCACCATCTTGTCAGGAGACACCTTCTTCCTTCCTTAGCATGACACAGATATAAAAACAGATAAAAGCCTCAGAAGAAACACTTGTGCATTATGCAAGTGCACAGTAGCAGGAGAAATAATCTTGCATCGTTTGCAAGCTAGCACACGTTAGCAACGCGATATCTTACCCCCACTGAAATACATTCCAAGTTTCTCCGTAAATGGGACCTGATACTGCTCACAAGGCACCCAAAATTACTCAAGTATTTACATATTCCATTAGCAATGTTGGGTGGATTACTACAAATATGTTGTTGTTACGGATATTAATTTTACATTATGAAAATTGTAGTTAGTGACACAGTCTGGATTACACTTATTAGGTAATGTAGTCTGATTACTTTTTGATTACTTCTGACCCAACTCGATCATCACATAGACTTGAATGTGATTACTGCATACCATACTAATGGGAAAAACAAAAGAGGGGAAAAAAATGCATTAAATGGCAGGGGTTCATGAAAAAGCTGTAAGGTATTCATGAAAAGTTAATAATTAATAAAATGTCAAAAGTTTGGGAATCCCTACATTACATGAACAAACATTAATAAGCATGCAAAACATGACATTACATGGGCAAATAAAATTTCCAGGTTTTAAATATTTTTGTCCAGACTTCCAATATTAATAATTAGTAAAGGTCATTGCATATGATGAAGACATATTTCACAGCTATGTGTTGGCAGTGTTTAGTAACTTGCATAATGTTTAGTCTCATTTATATGTGGTAGATTCAATTAGAAAGGAAAATTTGAAAGAAAACAAATGAGAACTGGGGTGAATAAAATAATTAAGAATAATTTACTGCTATTGTGTGAATAATATGCAATAGGTAATCCATAAAAAAAAGTAACTGTAGTCTGATTACGAGTGTTTTAAAATGTAATATAATCTAATTACGAGTACCTAATTTTTGGAATCTGATTATGTAATCAGTTACATGTAATCAGTTACTACCCAGCACTGTAGATTGATGCAATGTTTGCAGAGTAAACCTGTTGTGAGCTTTGTTGTTGCAACATTTTTCATGTGAGGTGTCCAAAGGTGGATGACAATGTGATTTATTGTGGTCATATTTGGGTGAATTTCACCAATGAAATGCTTGGGTCTTATATCCACCCAAAAAAAAGAAATTATATTGTGCATTAAGGAAATGGAAATTATATTAGTATCACAAACATGTGGCATTCACTGGTGGCTGCAAAAAATGTCAACAGATTTTACTCATCCTCAATGTTACCTAATCATTGAGGCACTAATACAGGGACTCCTAAACATTTTGGCAGCTGCACCCCTTCTACCTAAAATATTTACTTGAAGTTAATATTTCAATAATTTAACAACACATTTGCATGTTCACAATTCACTGATGTAGGTTACTGGTGACATGATGTGCATGTAAACACTTTAGTAAGTGTTTTATCTTGAGATTTGGTTTTATTTTACAATTATTTATACATTTTAATGATTTAATTTATTCTTAGCTTAGCTCACAAACCCTCTGCATTTTCCTCACAAAAATGTAAACATCCTAGTTTAAGAAACCCTATGAAAATACAGGGCTCAGTATTTCTTTCTCACCCAGCTTGACTCATCTGAACAATCTCACCTTCCCCTTGTTTTTCAGAATCTTCAGATTTTAAATTATTTTACATTAAAACCCATTTTAAAATGAAAACAGGTAACTTGGCAGGTTTTATAAATTTTTGATGGTTAGCAAGAAGCTTTAATGATCTCAGAGCAGTTGTGACTGAGGGAGGAACAGGAAAATAAGATGCCAAACTGATCTGTAATTAGCTTGGAGATCAACTAGACACATTAGAGATCGTCTAGGTTACGGGTGTAACCCTCTCATGAAGAGGGAACCGAGACGTTACATCAGAACGACTTACGAATTGGGATCTTGCCTGAGAGCCCAATCACCTTCGAGTGTTATCTAAACAAGCCAATGACAGTTGGCGTTGCTTGTTTCGCCACGCGCACCCCGCCCCGCTGCGTGGGTTTAAAAGGAGAGCGCGTGCAAACGCACATCAGTTTTTCGCTTGTGATGGAGACGAGGACTCGTGCCCGGCCGTACAGTGGTGGTACAGCAACTGTGGCGAACGAGGGTTACACAAGTAAACCGAGACTTTCCATTAGTGAAGTCACGTTCTACGTTACGTCAGTGGCTGACGAATTGGGATCCGTATGGAAATCGCCACTATTGCTGACCCCCTCCAGCACCCTGCGGTAGCCGGCAAGTCCCCCCACACCAGCTTGGGCGGAAGATAGGACAGCGGCTAGGTAGAGGTGTCCGCCACTGCTGTTCTATGCAGTGGTACATTGGATAACACTGGGAAAGCGTACCCATTTGGGACGCTACGGAAGCCACATCCCGCACATAGGAGGTATCATGTGGAATTACACATATGGACTGGCCCAGGGCAGTACTACATATGGAAGTCTCTGCGGTAGACTCAACCAACCTGGGGTGAGATCACTACACAGCAGAGATGGCAGTGAACGACTGCCAGGGAAAGACAAGGGCTTACCGTGAGGGGAGCCGTACCACGGAAGAATACACATGTGGGATCACCCGAAGGGGGAATCACCACACGGGCACCTAGCCCAGCACAAGGGCGGAGACATGGAGTCTGGCGCTCCGCACGAAGATGACGCCCGAGGGGTGGAGGAACCCACCGGGTTCGCAATGGGGAGGAAATGATTGAGAGCACACAGCGCCAGTTCGGTCCGTAGAGGGGGAATGGCGCAGCAAGCGTGATCGACACGTGCAGGTCTGGTGTTACTGCCTACCTGAGGCAAGTACATGAGAGGGCACGGGCTCTACACTGAGATTATAGAATCTCGCAAACGTGTGTTAGGCGTCGCCCAGCCGGCAGGTCTACAGATGTCTGCTATCGAGGCGCCCCCGCGCCAATGCCCAAGAAGATGCAACTCCTCTCGTAGAGTGAGCTCTCACCCCGAGGGGGCATGGTAAACGTTGGGCCTGGTATGCCAAGAATATAGCCTTCACTAACCAGTGGGCAAGTCTTTGTTTGGAGACAGCCTTTCCTTTCTGCTGACCTCCAAAGCAGACAAAGATCTGGTCTGAGGTCCTGAAGCTCCGCGGACGGTCCACGTAAATGCGCAGAGCGCGAACGGGACCGAGCAGAGCGATGGCTGGGTCTGCCTCTCCCGGGGCAGCGCTTGCAAGTTCAACACCTGATCCCTAAAAGGCGTGGTGGAAACCTTGGGCACATATCCAGGCCAGGGTCTCAAGACAACGTGAGAGTTACCCGTACCGAATTCTAGGCACAAATCGTCGACCGAAAATGCATGCAGGTCCCCTACCCTCTTGACCGAGGCCAAATCGGTGAGGAGCGCTGTCGTTAATGAAGAACTGACGCTCTACTGACGCAGAGGACGACCGGGCTTCCTCCTTCGGGCGTCAGGACGAGGGGACGATCCAAAGAGGGTAACAGGGTGGGGACCAGATTTAGCCTCCTTGACCTAAGGAACCTGATGACCAGGTCGTGCTTTCCCACAGACTTACCGTCTACTGCATCGTGCTGTGCGGCAACATAAACGTTAGGGTGGAGGGAGACAGCCTTCGCTCCAAGCCATCCTGCCGGAAAGAAAGCACGACTGCGATCGGGCATTTACGGGGCCTTCCCGGCGGGAAGAGCACCAACCAACAAACAGGTTCCACTTCAGCCTGTAAGCATATCTAGTAGACGGGGCCCTGGCTGAAGTGATGGCGTTTACTACCGCTAGAGGTAGCCCACCTAGAACCTCCGCGTTCCGTCCAGGGACCATAAGTGGAGATTCCACAAGTCTGGACGCGGGTGCCAGGGGGTGCCCCTTCTCTGAGAAAGGAGATCCCTCCTCAGGGGAATTCGCCAAGGAGGGGCTGTCGCGTGGAGCATCAGTTTGGGGAACCAAGTCCGACTTGGCCAATATGGCGCTACCAAGAGGACTTGCTCCTCGTCCTCCCTAACCTTGCACAGCAACTGTGCCAGAAGACTCACTGGGGGAAACGCATACTTGCGTAGGCCCCGAGGCCAGCTGCACGCCCGTGCGTCCGTGCCGAGGGGTCCCTCGGCTAGGGAGTAAAACAACTGGCAATGGGATGTGTCTGGGGAGGAAAACAGGTCTACCTGAGCGTCCCCACAGCGTCTCCAATTCAGCTGGACTGTCTCGGGGTGGAGTCGCCATTCTCCGGGAAGGGCGGGCTGACGTGAGAGCTCGTCGGCTGCACGAGTGAGCTCACCTGGGATGTGAACGGTGCGAAGCGATCTCAGATGCTTCTGACTTCAGAGGAGGAGATGGCGGGCGAGTTGCGACAGGCGACGGGAACGCAGACCACTTTGTCGGTTGATGTACGCAACAGTCGACGTGTTGTCTGTTCGGACCCATAAGTGATTGTGGGTAGCAGTGATTGAAGCGGCGCAGGAGCAGCCATCTGCTTGAAACGAGGCAGTGATATGCACATGCATTCGGGGGCCCGCAGAAGCCCCGCAGCGCATTACATGCACATGGCCCCCAGCCCTGGCAGAGGATGGTGTTGCCTGTTAAGTTGACTATCCTGCTGGATACTTGTTGCACATTTTTTGTGTTGTGATTTTATTCTTTATCTTATTTTTTCTTTTATTTGTGTTTTTCTTCTTTTGTTTAAGAGAGAAGGCAAATCTGTCACGGGTGTGCTGAGGGTCTGACGGCCATGACGGGTTAACAGAAACGGTAGTGCCGTTGTTTGGTTTTTTTCGGCCTTTATGAATCTCGGCCTCGGCGCTTCTGAAAGCCAATAGTTTTTTTTTTCTTCCTAATTGAAGTTGTTTTTGATTTTGGTGTGGGTGTTTGTTTCTAGTGGTTCCTATGAAGCACGATAAGTAGCCGGTCTTCTATTGCGGTTGTTCTCCGTCTTTGTTGTGTTTTTTTGTTTTTTGGGGTAGTGCTTTGGTGCCTGCGGATGCATTATGCCCCAGGAGCCTCCCTTCTCTGAATCATGGTTATCAGTAGGGGTTGGTGGTTGAATTCGGCTGCGTCTCTTTTGCAATGGGAAGGACCCAGGCCGCCTCAGCATCGATCTCTGCGCAGCGCTCACTGGAGGGATGAGAGGGACCGAGTTCAGATCCATGAAGAGAAGAGATCCTCGGCAAGGGGAGAGTTTGCTCTTTTCCCAGTTGCCCCAAAGCCCCAACCGGCTGAGGCGATTGAGCACCGTGTCCCTGTGTTCGCACAACCGCGCTCGAGACTGGGCCAGTATGAGCCAAGCGTCGAGGTAGTTGAGAACGCGAATGCCCGCTTCCCTCAATGGAACGTGGGCTGCCTCCACGACCTTGGTGAAGACACAAGGCGGACAGGGAAGCCCGAAGGGGAGGATCTTGTACTGATATGCTCGCCCTTCGAAAGCAAAACGGAGAAACGGTCTGTGTCGAGGTAGAATCGAGACATGAAAGTACGCGTCCTTGAGGTCGACCACTGCGAACCAATCGAAAGGACGGACGCATTGAAAGATGCGTTTCTGCATCAAAATCCTGAACGGGAGCTTGTGAAGGGCACGGTTCAGTACGCGCAGGTCCAGGATCGGTCGTAACCCACCGCCTTTTTTGGGTACAATAAAGTAAGGGCTGTAAAAACCCGACCTCATATCGGCTGGAGGAACAGGCTCTATCGCGTCCTTCGCCAGTAGAACTGCGATCTCCGCACGCAAGACAGGAGCATCCTTGTCAGGCACAGAGGTGAACCGAATGCCCCTGAACTTGGGAGGGCGCGGGGCGAATTGAATTGCGTAGCCGAGTCTGATGGTTCTCAAGAGCCAGAGAGACGGCCTGGGGAGCGCTAACCAGGCACCAACGATCGTTTACGAACTAGCGGGAATAGGGAGACCACCGACGTACCCGCAGTGGGGCAGCGAAGTGGATCACAGGGACCCAACCCGGGAGGCTTCTGTGTGTCCCAGGGTGGGGTCTGAGTGTGCGGCGCGCCACTTACCTGTCTCCACTGCTGGGCAGGGGGCTTGTGAGGAGGCGTAGCGTCCTTGAACTTAACCCTGCTGCCCACTAGCGAAGGGAGGGGGGGCCGGCTGTGTGGAGACTGGGTCTTGTGCACCGCCGTCCTCACCCTCTTGGGAGCCGGAGGCAAAGGAAACTGCTCTTTTTATGAAGTTTTGGACAAATGGCTGGGTAGCCAGTGGCGGAAAAAAAACAAATGGGAACATAAGATTCTCCACCCGGCCATCCTTCCGGGGGAAGGAGTGGTTGCGGTAACATCTCCTGAAGGAGAGGAGCCAAGAGCTTCCGGGTCGCCGTCTCAGGGACGCCGCTGCTTTGGCGCTTCACGGGCACTTGGCAAGGGGCGGGGAGGCGGGCTGCGACGGTTTACTGGGCCAGATCCACCTGCGGCCGTTGTGAGGCTGTGTTGTGGCCGAGCCGGGGGGAGGTTGAGGCCGCAGGAGGGCGGCCCTCGACGACGAGCAGGAAGAGGGGCTGCAACGGCCGGTGGGTGCGGACGCGCAGACGCGGGTCAGGATGTTGTGTCGAAACGCCTCCGTCTGCTATGACGCGGACGGAGCACCAGTTGGGCAAAAGCCCTCACCACTTCCGAATAGGCAGGCTGGGAGATCGGGAGTCCCGGAAGGAGGAGCGATCGTGCGCCTCTCTCATAGCGCAAGGTCAGCTGACGTAACTTTGAACGTGACTGACTGAATGGGAACTGACAATATCCACTGTCAGTGATTGAATTAAAGGTGCTGTATGTAATTGCTAATGGCTGACAGCTACTAAAAAGTCCAAATTCTAAATATTGGAAAGAGTTATTTCTCCCACCCCTCCTTCTCAGACTCGACACTCACACAGGTTGCCAGATTGATGACACCAACAGAAACAAGCGCACCTGACGATGGAAAGCATTGAGCCTTACACTAAGTAATGACGTGGATTTATTGTGGTTTTAATGTCCTATGGGTAACAGAGCTTTTTAGCATGGCGAGAGGCTTTTGTAGGTCGGGTGAATCTGCGTCTCTGAGCAGTCATTTGCTGGCTTCCATGGTCAAACGCTGTGTTTTCCCACCACTGGCAACCTGGGGTGTTGAATACTAGGTGTAACTGGCAGTGGGTGGAGTCACAGACCAAAAAAAAAAACGACATTCCGACCACGGAACGCACATTTCAACGTAGAATAACTGACTGTAGATGATGTTCATATAAAACAAGCATGTGAACTTATGTTTCCTAAATATCTGCAAACATTTTAGTAATTTTATGCTTTAGTACCATCCAAAAAAATACATACAGCACTTTTAAATTTCACACACCTAATTTTAAAACTTAAAGTTTTTGTTCTGTCTAACCATCTCATATGTGAGACAGAAAAACTCTAGTCTATAGTCTGGAGGTGATGTGAGGTTGGGGTGATGAGGAGATTGTAACACCAACCTCTTGTGTCTTAAATATAGAGCAGAGAAGTCACATGGCCAGCACATTGCACAAGAGAGAAAACAGAAGCACATATCATATCATCATCATCTAAATGTCTTTTAACGAAAACGAGGTTTGGGTCTGTGTGAAATAAGACCGCAGACACTGATCATTAGGCTGATGCAGAAAGAAACTGTGAGATGCACCAGAAAGGAAGATGATAAACATGAAGTAATCAGATGCCAGTTTTACTGAAAGAGGTGATGCCTGAACCATTTATAGAGTTCCTGTCGGAAGAAGTGAAGGTGTCCTATATTCAGCTTCTGCTGCGTCACTGAGTCTGCTACCCACTGATTCAAGTTATTACACATCTGTTTTATGCTACTTAAAATAAAGGCTAGACTGCTGAATAATTTAATTTGTGTCGTTTATTAAAAGTTATTAGAAGATGGGTAGATTTTATGATTAGCAGCGGGTGCTGCGTTGGAGCTTGAGCATTCAAGATCAATTCAAGTTTTTTTTTTTATGTAATTTATCTAATATGCATCAGACAGTGTGGGCTGAGACTACTATTCAAAAGTTTGAGGTCCATATGTATTTTGTTTTTTTTAAGAATTTATTATTTCTGTTCATCAAGGACGCTTTCTCCCCCTCCCCAATTTCAAAAGTGACAGTAACGACATGTATAAACATGAAATATAATATAATATATGAATGCTGTTCTTCTGAACCATTTATTTATCAAAGAATCCTGAAAACTACTGAAAATATCAGTTTCTACAAAAAAAAAATTCAACACATACTGTTTTCAACATTGGTAATAATAAGTGTTTCTTGAGCAGCACATCAGCATATTAGAATGATTTCTGAAGGATCATGTGGCACTTTTTTTGACAACCTTGATCACAGAAATAAATTACATTTTAACACATATATGACCCTGGACCATAAAACCAGTCATAAGGGTCAATATTTTTTAATTGAGATTTATACATCATATGAAAACTGAATAAATAAGCTTTCCATTGATGATTTGTTAGGATAGGACAATATCTGGCTGAGATGCAACTATTTGAAAAGCTGGAATCTGAGGGTGCAAAAAAAATCTAAAATATTAAGAAAATCTCCTTTAAAGTTGAAGTTCTTAGCAATGCATATTACTAAAAAAAATTAAGTTTTGATATATTTACAGTAGAAAAATTGTGGAACTTTTTTATTTGGGGAAAAAAAAAAAGCTCAAACTGCTGCCATTAAAGCAAAAGGGGGAAAATCAAATACTCACGACATCCTGAAATTGGCGATAATTTTCCACTTCAGCGTTTTGCTCAAACTGAGGCTGATAATATCATTTTAGCATGACAAAAATTGCATTAACTTGTATTTTCACTAGTGGTCCCAGACTGTTGGACTGTATGTGGGCACAGAGACACACTACAGAGAGTCATTGCCAGGCATTAACTGTTTTGAGTTCATGACGCACAATGAAACTACATGTGTTTGATCTGATGGTCTAGACAAGCAAACCAAAGCCACATTGTTTCTTCCTTCACTAATACTCTGATATCCGGCAATTGAAACCTAGATGACATCAGGGTACCTGCACTTTATAAGTTTTTATAAATAATCCTTAACAAAGTTTAACGTCTTGATGTTTTGCTGTAAAACAGCATTAATGAGCTCAAAGACAAAAACAACAAAATGCTCCTGACTATGAAGACAATCATTTGAAGCAGCTCTTGTGGCTAAAAGCCAAAACCACGGTCTGCATCATCTTTCTAAGAGACCTCTCTGACTAATGTTGCCCAGTCATGAAACGGGAACGATAAGTGGAGATTCATACCTCTTCGTTTCCTGCGTCTCTCGCCTCCATCTTCACCCTCATCCATGTCATCTGATCCACTGCCGTCAGAGCCAGAGATCTCCTCACCTGAGCAGTAAAAAAAATCATAGTACGGGATTGTGTCTCGGTACTAAACATGTATAAATACTCTGCCTCTGTACCTACACTCTAGAGGGCAACCACTGATGCATTTACCCAAAAAAACATTAAGTCATTGGTAACCAAAATAACTTTGTTATCAACAGTCTTCAAAATACCTTCTTTTGTTCCACAAAAAGAAGGTAGGCCTTCAGGTTTGATTAATGAGGGCATAAGAAAAGGGTTGGGTCACCCAAAAATGAGATTTATGTCATTAATTACTCACCCTCATTGCGTTTCAAACCTGTAAGACCTTCGTTCAGCTTCAGAACACAAACAGCTCGTTGTTTACATATTTTTGTTTTCACTGCGCACAAAAAAGCATTCTCGTAGCTTCGTGAAATTACGGTTGAACCCCTGATGTCAAATGTATTATTTTACAGATCTCCTTGCTACGGTTCTGGACTTGGGAACATTTCAGTTGAATTGCTGTCTATGCAGAGTCAGACAGCTCTCAGATTA
>JADLZN010011503.1:0-34117 GCA_018155175.1 Sinocyclocheilus anophthalmus
TGTCAACAATTCTGTGTTTTTTCTGTCAATATGGGGTTCTGTGTGTACATTAATGATGAAAAAAAATTTACTTAAATGATTTTAGCAAATTGCTGCAATATAAAAAAGAGTGAAAAAATTAAGGGGGTCTGAACACTTTCCGTACCCACTGTATAATACAATATCCATATATAGTAGATATATAGATCTATATATAATATATATATATATATATATAATTTACAAATGGTAGATAGAACATTGTACTTGAAATACTATTGCATGTCATCTTAACTGTAGATAATTAATGTTCTCAAACTGAAGTGAGTTTTTTTTTGTTTTCAACATATTCCTCAAATACTCGCCAGCTGAACTCAACCTTGTAGTACCCAGAAATTCATTTAATAATATCGTATAAAGCATTATGGACATATGACTTGTATTTTAGCTGGAAGCAATTGTTTGGCAATTGTTTGGTGAGTGGTGTGGATTACTTGTGGATTATTGTGATTTTTTAATCAGCTGTTTAGACTCATTCTGACGGCACCCATCCACTGCAGAGCATCCATTGCTGAGACACGGGATGTGATGCTACATTTCATAAATGCTACATGCAATTTTAAATTTTTGGGGGAACTATTCCTTTAAGTGCGTTAAAATTAGGGCTGTGCGATTAATCGAAATAGTCATAAAATCGCGATTTCTAAATCGTTTTATAGCACGATTTTCCGCGCCCCCAACCTCCCGCATCCGAACCAATCAGAGCCTAAATGGAGCATGAGAACAGAACAGACCTGGCGGGCATACAAAGTAACGCCAGGTGTGGTGTGTATTTTTTCCGCGCCCATGTTAACGGATCAGAGCGTTCACACTGCATGCGATTGCGGTCCGGCAGTGCGCTGCAGGAGCGGTGCGTCTGCAGCAGTGCAGAGATCGTTTCTGCACTGAGTCTATTTTTGCTGTGCTGCATGCACTGAATTAAAGTGACAGTGCATTATTCGCGGTAAAAATTAACATAGATTGACGGAAATTTAGTAATTACACCATAAATACATATAAATAAAGTCTACTGTTTCACAGTCAACACATGACCTTTTGGCTAGATTTAAAACAAGGAAAAGTACACTTTAGATAACAAGGCACTCACTGGTGGTAGTTAAAGATATATATATTTATATATATAGATATATATATATATTATATTATATTAAAGTTTTTAAACTGAATATGTGCTATGAAAGATTATATTACTGTATACTGTGATAAAAGAAGATCACAATGCTGAAAAAGCTTTTTCAGAAACAACGTTTGGATTTGAAATCAAAATAATTGATAAATGTTGTGTTTGTGGTAAACAGCAGCGGACCAAACGCGTCCTGTGCGAAAGCGAAATGAGTCTGTGCTGCTTCTGCACCGAATACACATACTGTATACGCACTGCAGACAGAGTACATGTGAACTTGGCACAACAAATCTAGTTCAACATCTGAAGAGACACAAAGAGCACCAATGCATGGCAAAAAAATCCTGGACCTGCATTTTTTTTTTCGCCATAAGACATTTTGTTACACTTTACGTAGTGGATTATTTGCCTTATGTCCCATGTTATATCTTTTTGATAATCTCTACTTTGGTTTTCTTTGGGACATATGTTTCAACGCACACTGATGCATTAATGACTGGAAACATGTCCTGTGTGAAACATTTTTTGTCATATCGCACAGCCCTAGTTAAAATATATCATGACGCTAAACAGATCTGAAGGTACTGTAAGTCGCTTTGAATAAAATGATCTTCCAAATGCATAGGAGGACATTAAATCAAAAACATATTTGTGTTTAATAACATGGGTGTTTTGAATACTATGGACATCAAATCAGCATTTGAATATGATGTCTAAGTTAACATTCTGCATGTTTTTCATTAAGCATGGACTCTAAATCTAAATTAAACACACAGATGGAGTAAATCGTGCATGTGCCATCATTCGTGTTTGTCAGCATCCACACCATTACAATCTCAATAAGGCTTATGACCTGTGGGCCTGTGCAGGCTCTCGTTGGCCGAAGAGCATGCCTAATCCCGCACAACCTCGCCGTCATTTATGGATTTTGTTTAAGCCAGGCTTGATGAAGTCCTAAGCATGTCGCACAATAGAAAAACATCTTTTAAAAGCTGTCAGCTCAAACTTTCTGCTTTTTAAAGTCTAAAAGAACTGAAAGAATGTTTTGGAATGCCTTGAAGACTCACAAACGGGATAAGAAACCTTAATTCATGAAGCTAGTTCCCCATAATGTCTGAAGATGTTCTGGCTCCACATGCTCCATATGTCAATGTATTCACATATCTCAACTTTATGTCCTGTATTTCTCATATCTTCTTGGCTCCACTGTGAATTCTGTGCAGCTGTCGCTGTCTATATATCTACGCAGGCTACATTTTGAGTTTCTGACCCTGGAGAGTGTCTTATCATGGTCACGGAGGACACAGCAGGTTCTCTGGAGTGTGTTGAGAAATGTTAATTCATTCCTTTTTTTTTTTGGGGGTAGTTGATGTGAAATACTTGAGTTGACTTTTACTACTTTGATAAAACTATTTTAAACTGCAATTTTCTAATTCTTTTAATATGCATGCAGCTTTTATGAGCCCGTATTAATGAGAGACTACATGGCATATTAGTACTTTTAAAAAAGCATTTACACCCCACAGGAGCACGTAACATTAATGCAAAAAAACAAAGTTGTTAAGAGTGGTGGAAAAATTGAAAGGACCTGTGAATGAATTGCGCACTGTATCTACAACTATCCACTACCTGGTTATCTTTCAAGATGATATGTAGGTAAAAAAAGGTTTTAATAGTAACTGAATTTCACTTCAGCAGCAATGTGCCAGTGACTCATTCTAACACTCAAAAAGAAAATCACCTGTAATCACTCACAGGTATGACAATGTAAATTGAACAACTGGGTGAACAAATCTGAGTAAATCTTTTTGGTAAACAGATTTAAATCAATGAGATTAATCAAAATAAAGTCTTTCATAAAAAGTGTTTCATGTAATGTATACATTTTCAGGCACATTCTATGCGTAAAAATCTCTCTTTGCTACATTCACTTACTTTCCTAAGCCCGTTTTGGCATGTGAGGCTGTGTACCTCTGAATAGCATGCGCTCGCACTCTCTGAAGGAACTGTGAATGCTGCAGGCATATCAATATTTAGCTCCCAGCGTCTCATTCATGATTATTCAGAGGTAATGGAATATTTCAGAATCCTGTACCGCAGGCAAGCACACAGAGTATTTAAGTTTCTGAAGCTGAGGCGAGGCATACATTAGAAGCGGCTCTTTTTGAGAACTTCCATTCAACTTACAAATGCAAAGGCATGCATGACAGTTGAGGAAGACTGGAAATGCTAATGAACAGAGGTAAACTCTAGAATTATGACATTGTTGGTTACCCTTTATTTAACCTCGGTTTAAATCATTTAAGAGTGATGATCGGTCAGCAGCTAATCATGAGACATCCTGCCCCTGATCTGTTGATTTTGGCCCTGGTTATCTTGATATTATTGCACAAGAGTTCTGAGGCTATCTATTGTCCTGTTTCTTTCAGCTTCAGACCCTCTGGCTGTTTGTACTTTCTACTGGTTCGCTCTAGTTCTTGTGTCATGATCGGATTGGTTAGTCAGTCTCAAAATGATTTTGGTTGAATTGGGCTCTGAAGAAAAATCCTGCTTTGATTGGTCAGTATTGTTCTCTCGGCCAATGTCTCGCTGTGATTGGTGGATTTGGATGCCTAAGGCTGTATATGCGTGATTGGATAGTGGTGTTTTGTTCAGGGCATCCACTGCCCGGAGCTTATACACAGACCTCTGTACAATCCCCAAACAACTAGAGCAGCAAAAGTTCAGCATGACTGTATCAGCAGAAAAAGGTCATTTGTAAGGAGAAAAAAAATTAAATATTGGGAATTTGAACAACATGCACAACTGTGCAGTTCAAATATATAAGATCCACATACTGTGTTGCTGCTAATAGTGTTTAATTTATTCCTTTGTGCTTACTTACTAGTCAATATATATAAACAGTTAATTCAGTCATCAAAACAAGGATAGGAACACAGAAATAACAAAAACAGTTTCATTTTGAACAATGGTAAAGTATGTAATCTAAATAACTTTTCCCTAACACAGCACATACCTCAGAAGTTGTGCATTTGTATGGTTATCTAGCCTAGAAATGCTCTATACAGCATGAGAGTGTGCCTGAATGTGGGGTCTTGCTCCATGCAGAAGGTCAGATCTCTCAAAGTGACTCGAATCGGTGCTCGAGTTGCAAACTGCCCACATGAACCTAACAACTGGGCAGACAGACATAAAAAAATAATTTTTTGAGCCACATGGACTTAAATGGTTTTTCTCTCATGAAATCAGTTTAGAAATAATTCATGATAAAACAATAGCACCTGTTTGATATCATCACAAAATCATAGTGAAAAAGAAGTACACTTTAGTATACTTCCACTGATATTCTTTGTACACGTGTACGTACGTTAATTGCAATTAGATGAAAATGTATTATAGTTTAAATTAAATTAATTAACAAACGTTATTAAAGTCCGTGTGAACCGGAAGTTGCTGCCGACTTTTCAGTATGGTGACGCATTTCCACCTGAAACAGAATATTGAGTAGAGGGCGGGGTTTTATTTTTGCACTCCTCCTCTCATCATCTCTCACTCACAGCAGACTAATGGTTGGAGGGGCGTGGTCAGCGCCGTCCAGACTTCTGGGGCCCTATGCAAAACTGTGTCGGGAGGGGGGTGGTATGAGTGGTTATGAACGAATGAATGAAATGCATTTGTCCGTGTTTCACTCAGTCTCGATTCGCGCTCGCGGTAAGCGCTTGAGGAAAATCTCTTTCGCGACTCGGTACACTTTAAACTCATTTTTTTAGTCTCGAGCAAGACTGTACGACATTCACATTACATGATTTGACTGATTTTTACATAGATAGGGCGAAATAAATTACCATTAATGTTTTCATAACCGCTAGCCAAATTCAAAAACTAATCTTTAAGAGCAAGGGGGCCTCCCTGGTGTTTCGGGGGCCCTATGCAGCTTGCGTATTTTGCGTATAGGAAGGATGGCGCGGGCGTGCTTAAGCAATTCTGCCCACGCCGTCAAACGACATCTCCGAGCAGAGTGCCATTCTGGAGCGAAGCAAATTCATCAGCTTTTGATTAAAGATTACCAAGACAAACAATTTTTTTCAGAGGATTAACTTTAACAGCACGGATTAATTGCTCACCTTAAGACTAAAAATGCGCGCTAACAAAACAAATATTGTACATTTTGATTTAATGCGGACTTTAAATAAAAACTTTAGAGTGCTTTTCTGACCCAATTAAATAGAACGTAAAGGGATAATTCACCTTTAGTTGCTGGTCCCCTTTGACTTCTATAGTACGAAAACACTATAGAGAAATTTTTCTCTATAGAGAAAAAAAAAAACAATATGCAAGATAATGGGGACCAGCAACTCAAGTACATCCCTTTAAGTACATCTTCATATGTTGTTTCATAATTATGATTATTCCACTATTATCTTGGAAAAAAGGATTAAGTGTCCTGCCAAATACACTGACATACATTTGAATCGTTTAATATAATGTAATTTATATTACACATGATACATTTAAACAGTGATTTTAAAAATTACGACATCTGCACGGAAGTTGCAATTTTAGTAAAAAAAAGGTTATTTAAAAAAAAAAAGATCAAATGTAAAATGTTACCCTCTATCTCGCCTCTCTCCATCTCTCTCTCTATATATATATATATATATATATCTCCGTGTATCGAATATCACTACAATATAATGAAGTAATTTAATTGTGCCTTAGTCAAAAAAATTAAAACATTGATTTAAAATAAAGCTTACATTGAAATGGTAAAGTGCACTGTTTAAAAGAGTAACTAAGTGTCTTCTGTTAAAAGGTGTGTAAAACTCATTTACGTACACTTAAAGGGATAGTTCACCCAAAAATGAAAATTCTGTCATCATTTATTCACCCTCAGTTTGTTCCAAACCTGTGTGAGTTTCTTTGTTCTGCAGAACACAAAGGAAAATATTCTGAAGAATGTGGGAAACAGAGCAATTCTGGGGCACCATTGACTTCCATAGCATTTTTTTATACTATGGAAGTCAATGGCTACCAACAACTCTATGTTTACCAACTTTCTTCAAAATATCTTCCTTTATGTTTCGGCGAACAAAGAACTTTATAGGGTTTTGGAACTACTGGGTAGTAATGATGACAGAATTTTCATTTTTGGTGAACTCTCCCTTTAAGGTGGCCTTTTATTAATGAACCGTACAGTACAGGTTGACATTCGTTTTTTTAAGGCTTTCACCCTTCTGTTTGATTGCTTGGTCCGAACCCTATTCGATTGCTCCCACCCTACCCCCTGCCCCACGGGGACTGCATTCATATTTTTTTTGGGTCAGAATCACGGTTCGTTTGCATCATCAAGCCAGCAGCTGTTTACCCCATTGCTTAGTAACGATGGCACACAAGGCGGCGGCAAAATGCATAACATTGCTCTCTTCACTTTTATACTTTTATATTTTTGAAAGGTTTGTTTTGTTTCCAAAGCTTCAGTACGTAACGGCAATGACTCTGGCTCGAAGGTCGCGGTAATGCTCTAAAGAAAATAAAGCAATAGAAGGAGAGAGACAGCTCTCTGCTTGCAGCGCGTCAGTCACGGTCGTCAGGAAAGTGAGTGAAACACACACAAACACACATTTTTATCAAATAATATGTCATTAATAGCGGTTCACTTCCGTGATTTGGTACGATTGCGTTCACATCAGCAATGAACCATACCAGAGTTCACTTGAACTGTACCCCAGGTCACCTTTTTTAAGCAGACTCGGGTACGGTTCACGGTTGCACACCTGAGTTCAGAAGAGAGCATTCACATCATCCAAACATATCGAACTCTGGCATCAATCAAACTCAGGTGCGCACCAAAAGTGCTAGTGTGAAAGCACCCTTAAATATACTTTGAAGTACACTACTCATGCACAATCAATATAATTAAGTGCTTTTTCACAAGGGGAGCTAAAAATAGGCCTAGTACATTATCCTTTTGAGAAATCATTCAATCAATCAGAATAAACTCACCTTAATTACAGTATGATAAAGAGAAAGATTTAGGCATACATATAGACATGAACAAATAAATGCTGCTACAGATAATTTAACTTTGGAAACACAAGGTTGGCATCTTTTAACCTCCGTTCTTTTCCTGCTAACTGCACTGGCTCTTTATAGAGATGCTTATTCTACTAGAGATGAAACCTCAAACTAGGCAAACACTAAACTCCCCTAGGCAGAGGCGTTTTTTTTTTCTTTTCTAAAAGGCCTGTGTAATTTAAGCACAAAAACTCAAAACCATCTTTTCACTTATTAGCATTCCTCACTGCCTAAAGGAAAAATAATTCACAAATGTAAAAACTAATTAAACTAAACTAACATAAAATCCTCTGGTCTTTTGTTCAGTCTTTCCTTGTCCTTTTTTCTCATGTATTTTATAAAATCACTAACAATACCACCCGTTATATTACAGATAAAGTTAAGTCCTTCCCCTTTAGGCATAAACAGTACATTACCATCAAACATTTGGGGTTAGTAAGATTTTTTACCTGTTTTTGAAAGTCCCTTATGTTCACCAAGGCTGCATTTATTTTGATCCAAAAGTCCCAGTTATATGTGGTTAAATATATTACACTTTTAAATTTGTTACAACATTTCTGTTGCATGCTGTGTTATGCAAAGCTTGAATTTGTCCAGCCTGCCTTCCTCCAGTCTCTTTCAGTGTCACATATACTCCTTCAGAAATCATTCTAAATGCGAATTTTTATAATATTAACAGTTCTTATATTATCACTGTTGAAATCATTGTGTCCGATTAATATTTTTGGTGGAAACGATACATTTTCTTTCGGGAAATTTCTGATGAGCAAAGTACAAAATAACAGCATTATAAATGTCTTTACTGTCATCTTTACTGAATAAAAGTACTAGCTTCTTTAAAAAAAATCTTACCGACTCAATCACTGAATGGCATAGTATCAACCGATTTTATAGCATGAAAAAGTCAAAGAGATTGATGTGTTTGGTCGACAGTTAGTGGTGTCCTCAAACACAATATACCAATTCCCTTTCTAAAGGAGTTTACTAATATTTAAGTGACATAAGAGCAAATGTGTAATTTCATACAGCCACACAAGAAGACTTACACATGTACTTAATAAAAACCAAAACAGCTTGTCTAAACACAGCCAGAAATTTAAAAATGACCAAATGCTCTGTACTCCAGATTGTTTATATATGTGATTGATTTTGAACACATATGTAAACATTTCCTGCACATCTGCACAGAATGAAGTATTAAGACAGTATACAGGAAAACTCTGAACAGAGGTGACTGTATAGACATGTGCAGGTACCTGGTTGGCCCCTGAGCCAGGGAGCTCCAGAGATTTCCTCTTACGTGGCCCCAGGGCTGCCAGCGCTGCCAAACCAAAATTTCTCTTCACCTCAATCTGTTGCTCCACTTGGTTCCAACTCCAACTGCTGCATCTAAACAAGGGCAAAAAAGAGAGAATGTGCGTTTGACAGGCACTCAAAAATAAAATCAATATTTCCATTGGCTCACCCAAATCCACATGGAATGTTTATAAAAAGAAAAAAACGGAAAGCTGTTATTGGTGATGAATCTTTCATTTTAGCACTATTGATTTTACCGATAGACTATGACAAAGAACCCAAGTCGGAGGCCTGTGCAAAAACACACAAACATGTTACGTGCTCTCTAACACACGACTAGAAGAGCGCTACCTTGTAAACAGACACACAACTCATCCAGTATGTCGTTCTTATGTCATGGACAGTTCTGATTCGCCTGGGTCCTGCGTCTCTGCATGCCTGTTCCGCTCTTCACGATTCCCAGACCCGTAGTACGATAGACGTCAACTCTTCACAACTGTAGCCCCCCCGCCACGTCTAGAGAGTTCGAGACTTGTACGCCTCAGCTGTATTTGTCTAGGTATTGTGCTGGATTCGTTGTTCTATTGTGCGGGGTCCCTCATTGCGTACTATAACAAGGGACGCAGAAGGAATTGAAAAACAGTTTGTGGAGCGTGCAGCGTGCGAGCGGCAGATATGTCTCTTTTCGTGTTAGATGTAAACACCAACACACAGAAATCCTGTCTACCCCTGTCCAAGGCTCTTTGGCATCGCGTATTCAGACGCCTGTACACTGCTGCGCCTACCGTTTTCTTTCATGTTTCTGTCCGACTCTACATTCGCATATAGAGGTTGAAACACAGTACTTTTTATATCGGCAGCACTGATTTCCCGGATGCACTATCGTCTTCCTCTGTTGTGTCGTGTCGTTCTGCTACTTTACCACCTCTTCGTCAATTGCCTTCTTCGGGGCTTGTCACACGCTAGTGTCTTTCTCCGCTCCTCTTCTCGTACGCGCGCCTTTCCCTCCTCTTCCCGTTGCCGGGATCTCCCCAGTTGCTCCAGGAACTTCAGCTGAGAGCGCGTGTCATTGGTCTGACTGTAGCGCCAATCATCCTCACCACAAGAAACACACACCACAGAAAACAGAGTACGTACAGAGTACGACAAGACACAAATTTGAGACTGTGGTACACATTGGTTTATACAAGTCAACATGAAACAGCATTAACTACCCATTTTACATCCATATTGCAGTGTAATTCTGGGAAAACAATAGTTGCCTAAAACAATAACTCAATCCAAAATCACATACTTTGCAGCCTTTAAAAAAAGTATGTTCTATATGAATGTGTGTAATATGAATTTTATCTGGATGTACAACATTGTCATGTGACTTGAGGTATCAGTTGTGTCGCTTCAATGTCATTCACAATTCCTCTCCCATGGCCTTATGGGATAGTTAAGTGTCCATTTGATGTGCACTTTGGAATCTCAGTGAAGGGGAGGTAGTAGGTCATCATTTTACATACTGTTCTTTGTGTACTACATAATAGGGGAGCAAGCATATTAAGATCAAGTCATAGCATACTGAGATTGTGCGCTGACCATATATTTGGTTGTTTTCTCCTTTCGACACCATGGTAGGTGTAGGAGTCGGCTTTTTTATTAGTCCTTAAAAAAAAGCCATAAACCTGACATTTCAGCTGAGACCGCGTTAACCAAATTTGTTCAACACTTCACATGTAAGAAAATTTTATGATATGTTCATTATACTTTCGTGAGCACATTTGTTGACTGCTTTTGCTTCATTTTGAACTACACACAATGTGCACTAAAGTCTTATACTACCTTTCATCTTTAATTCTTATTGTTGTGGGGAAAAAACTGTACATTAGAAGTTTCTATTTGGATTTTGTCTTCTGTCACAATGCAGCATCACAAAAATTAGCGTTACTCTTTGGCTTTTTTAAAAAAGAGCCGGGCTCATGTCTATCATCTTACACTGTGGGTCGGGAACCGAACGCGCTCTTTTCCACTTCTGATTGTGTCACACCAACATTAACCGGCCCCGTCATAGTCGTTCCCCCATTCCGCACAGCATAATAACAGCCTGGTCCTCCGCTGCTACAGTTGTATGGATTCTTATCGCGTTTATTGCAACTATATTTCATAACTTTCTCATCAGACAACCAGACTAATGAATGGCTAACGAATAGCCCGTACCGGGACAGAACCTAAACAGGGCTTACTTCTGTGTAGGCATAAATTCGGCAACCTGCGTGAGAAATATTAGTTTATTTCATAGCCCAATTATTGTTTTACTTCCCATCTGCACCCACAGCTACCCCCTAACCTTCATCTCTGGCACATCGCCTGTTTTATTTAGCTGACACAGCAAAGTTTGTGCGGCAAAGCCGCGCGACCACTGATCTAATAGAGTACGCGTGACGCACTGGACAGCATTCTGCACTGTAGTGGAGTGCAGATTATCGATTTAAGTGTAAAACCTATGCAGCAGTCATAGCTTTTGTTTTAAGCAATACGCGGAGTTTTTGACAAGGGATAAAATTGAAATGATAAGATATGCCATGTATGCCATTTTATGTCATTCATGTGTAGTTTATGGTCCCACCTATTATCATTCTCTTTCTCTCCTCTATATATATAGATCTAGGTATATACTATATATATATATATATATAGATATATATCTAGTTCTCTCTCATTTACAAGATGATATTAAAACCCTGAAATAACACTTTGAACTAGTTATTTATTTTTCGTGATGAATTATTTAGCATTTAATTGCTATAAGAGAACTGCGATATTCAGGGTCTTTTTTTTTTTTCCTTTATATAGGGTTTTTTTTTCCCTATCTTATTAAATGGTATGTGATCTTTAATGTTTACATCGTTAAAAATTTAGTTACCTTAGATATTGACACCATAGGCTGTTTCCAGATAATCTATAATCACCCAAAGCCATCTTTGCACGGGTGGCAAAGAAGCTTCATCGCAAGTTGATTTTTTCGATGTATTTACGTGTTAATTTTTCCCAGCAAGGCAGTAACTGCATTAACACAGACACCACTACAATTGCATACAGTGTGGCGTGTGTCTGAATGTTTTAAACTAAATCTTTGAATCAAAAAATATATCATGAATGACACATGAACTTATCCTTGTAGTATGAAAGCAGCCTATTATCGCCGTTAGGTGGCGGCAACTCGTTGTGTTACTGAACGAGTTACCATTCACCGATTCGGCTGCTCAAAAATCTATCATTCTGGAATAAAATCAAGTGGCTTTCTATACCTCAATGGGCATAAATCACTCACGGTCACACCCCAATCTTCAAATAGTCCATGATCATTCAGGAAAACGAAACACCACTCTGTGCTTGCGACAGGAGTCAGTCGGTTCTCAGCTTCTGTTTTTTTGAGCTTGTTCTGGCAGAGAAATTTAAAACACCATTTTTTGAGACATACATTATACTCTGATTGTATTAAGAAATAAACTCAGTGTATTGCTTAAACAAACCATGACTGCTGCATAGGTTACGACTTAAATCGATAATCGGACTCCACTCACAGTGCAGGAATGCTGTCCAGTGCGTCACGCGCCACCAGTCATATTAGATCGTGGTTTGCGCAGTTTGCCTCGCACAAACTTTGCTGTGTCAGCTCAATAAAACAGGCGATGTGCCAAAGATGTAGGTTAGGGGGTAGCTGTAGGTGCAGATGGGAAGTAAAATAGCAATTGGCTATGAATAAACTATATTGCTCCCCAGGTTGCTGAATTATGCCCTACCAGAAAGTAGGCTAAGCCCTGTCTAGCTCTGCCACCTGTAAGGGCTATTCGTGAGCTTCCTTATGTCCTGGTTGTCCTGATGTAAAGTTTATCGAAATATATTTGCATAACACACTAAGTATCCATACAACTGTAGCAGCGGAGGACTGTTATTATGCTGCACGGAACTGGGGAACGACTGATGGCGGTACGGTTTAATGTTTGGTTGACCAATCAGCGGAAAAGAGGGTTTCCTTCCCGCCCACATGTAAAGATCAAATATTCAAGCCATTTATTCATTTTCTAGCCCTGAACGTAAAAACGAAAACAAGCAGAATTCTTGTTTTTTATGTAAAACTAAAAAAGGAACCTTTTTCTTATTTTTCTGTTTTTAATATAATATGGATTCTTAATACCTCTAGCTTGCCCAAAATGGTGGACGATACCGTCTTCATTAGGCACGTCAGAACGTTAGGGGACGGTCTCAAATGAACAGTATTTAAACAACTCTCTAGTTGTTCTTAGAAGAGTGATATACTATCAATTGCACGCTGATAAATGGCTATGCCGTTATTCAAGGGATAGCACGCGGTCTTATCCGTCTCTGCGTGAGACCCACAAGTTTTGGGTCCCCTCGGCCTCTACGACCGTCGTAGGGTAGGTGTCTTTAACTACCATGTACGCATGTCAAAATGTAATTTTAGGTACAGTGTACCAATTGTGTTAATGTTGAGTTACAGAACACTTTTGCTGCTATTGAGGTTGGATACGGATCTAAGAGTGATCTGGCTACAGTTAAGTAGCATCTGATTACCGGTTTAGGTGTGGTAGAGTCACAGTGTAATTGCAGATGAGGAAAATTACAGCTGTAATTACAGAAAGGTACAAAGTAAAAGTACAATGTAAAAATGTGAATGCACACAATGTACTGTATCAAATGACTAATTTAAATGGTAAGTGCACAGTAGTTAAAACCACTATATTAAGTGAGTCAACATTTTAAGAAACAAGCTTTACTAAGAAATTCTGAAAGTTTTCCATTTTCTCAATTATTTTGTCTACTGTGTTTTATAAGCAAGGATACCTTATAAGAAATCTGTCGATGTTGTGCCACAATGGTTATCTTCTCCAGCAGGTCCCGAAGCCTCTCTTGTGTCGCCAGAGAGAGCAGTTCAAGAACATCAGGACAGACCTCTGTGATACTCAAAGATCCACCTATGCACACACACAATCACACGTTTAGTTGTTGTCCTAGCATGGGAGAAGCACTCGCTCTACTGTCTGATTTTATCTGAATGTTGTCAATGACAAGATTAATAAATAATTAATTTAAAAAGCTAATTCGTAACTTGTGGATCAATCCAGAATTGCAGAGAAAGAATAAAGATAAACCAGTGAATAATTATTTTCACACACCCAACTGAAGTCATTTATACATTTCAGGACTGTATTTAAAACATTCATACCTCATTCGAAACTAGAAATGTCAACAGAACACAATTTCAAAGTAAATTCCCAGGCAGTGTCGAAATTTTTAAAGGGGGAAAATGTGCTGTGGTAAAATGTTAAATGGACTTGAAATAATTCACTCTTATTTGTAGATGAACGCATAATCAAATTAGCTTAAATGTATTAACGTGTCAGATGCGCGAAATAGGTACAACTTTGTGAATGGCACATTCAAGTTATGTGGGCACAGATTGTGTGTGGGCCTGATAATCACAGACAGTTCTTCAAGAATCACATGAATCCCCCTCTAATTCAGCATTTGTACAGATCTATTTACTGCCTGATGGAAATGGAGATTGTGTAAAATTAGAGGCAAATGTCTTCATCGAGCTGGAATCCAGCGATTTTGTTGTTTTCCTCCGGTGTTTATATTGTATTCACATTTCCATAATGTCAGATATGCTTTGTTCCTGTTGGTCTGTTACGCTTACCGAGTAGACAGACATCTGCAAACACTCCAATTCCATCTCATTTTTGCCCTTTCTGTTGATGCGGACCGAGTTCCTGCGAGGACAAGCCTGTCTCTTTTATTTCCACATGCTCTCTTTTCGTCTCCTCCTCCGCACGACTCCCCCTACCTCCTGGCTATCTCCCTCTCACTGCCTCTGTCGTCCTTTCTCTCCCTTGTTCCGACGCTTTTTTGATCAGTGCAGCAGAGTGGATTCCTGCCACTCTGGCAACTTTGCGCGGCTCGGCAGTCATTAGCATACTGATTAAGCAGAACAGGCTCGTCAGAGATACCACTGATCAAAGACAGAGACTGCACTCGTGTGTCACAACACAGCGCAACATATGCCCAAAAAAAAACACAGACAGGATGCATGCCGTAGAGGCAGAGCTGAGGGAGGTGAACAGACTTTGACAAACAGAGATGGAGGGAAATGCAATATCACTTTGAGTACAGATACACTGATGTACAAAAAAAGCTGTTATTGCTATAGCTGAGGTCAGTAAAACATGGAGGAATACAGCGTTCAGGAATGTTCGTTTTAAATAATTATGCAAAATTGAGTTACTAATTAGCAACTAATTACAGTACATGAAAAGTTATTTGGTAAGACTCTTTTGTATTACATTTTCTCACACTTAGACACTCTTTCCTCTAAACTGGAAGTGCGCTGCTTGGCATTTGCTTTACATTCAAAGTCTTTTTTTTCCCCCAAACAGCTGGTTTGGTGTTGTTAGCAGGTTTAAGCTAGTCTTAGCTGATATAATATGGGCTATTCCGTCAAATTGAACAAGCTGGTGCTCAGTTGGTTTAGCTGGTCTGCAAGCTTTTCCCTAAGGCTGACCAGCTGACCAACCGAAAACCAGCCAAAAAAAACAACAACAAAATGGTTTAGGGTGAGTGGCAATATCATATTTGATATGCAAGTTAGTACTTGCTATTTGATGCAGCCTAACGTGCATTTAAGAAATGACTATATAATATATATTATAGTAGGCTCACAAAGAAGAGAGTACACCCCTCACATTTTGGTAAATATTTTATTATATCTATATTATATTTCATGTGACAACACTGAAGAAATTACACTTTGCTACAATGTAAAGTAGTGAGTGTACAGCTTGTATAAAAATGTAAATTTGCTGTCCCCTCAAAATAAAACAGCCATTAATGTCTAAACCGCTGGCCACAAAAGTGAGTACACCTAAGTGAAAATGTCCAAATTGGGCCCAAAGTGTCAATATTTTGTGCCCCCAACATTATTTTGCAGCACTGCCTTAACCATTTTGGGCATGGAGTTCACCAGAGCTTCACCGGTTGCCACTGGAGTCCTCTTCCACTCCTCCATGACGACATCACGGAGCTGGTGGATGTTAGAGACCTTGCGCTCCTCCTCCTTCCGTTTGAGGATGCCCCACAGAAGCTCAATAGTGTTTAGGTCTGGAGACATGCTTGGCCAACCCATCACCTTTACCCTCAGCTTCTTTAACAAGGCAGTGGTCGTCTTGGAGGTGTTTTTGGGGTCGTTATCATGTTGGAAGACTGCCGTTCGGCCCAGTTTCTGAAGGGAGGGCATCATGTTCTGCTTCAGAATGTCACAGTACATGTTGGCATTCATGTTTCCCTCAATGAACTGTAGCTCCCCAGTGCCGGCAGCCCTCATGCAGCCCCAGACCATGACACTCCCACTACCATGCTTGACAGTAGGCAAGACACTTGTCTTTGTACTCCTCAACTGGTTGCCGCCACACACGCTTGACACCATCTGAACCAAATAATTATAATAATTATCTTTGTCTCATCAGTAATCCATGTCCTTAGTCTGCTTGTCTTCAGCAAACAGTTTGCGGGCTTTCTTGTGCATCATCTTTAGAAAAGGCCTTCCTTTCTGGGACTAGCGAGTTTTTTAGGCGCAAACTCAAACCACAGGTTCGGCCGGTGTGCGACTCGCACTGCGTGGTGAGTCTCGGTTTGTAACCGGAGAAAAAAGCCATTCTTCAAATAGATTTTTGTTGTCCCATTCTCTTTCATTCATAGGCAAACCCAGGAGAATGGGTATGTAAGCATGTGCACCGAATTTTCATTTCAGTAGAGCCATTCAACATCTAAATATTTTACAAGTTTGAAAGAAAATGTAATTAAGAGGAGCATTGTTACCAGTTTAGCAGGAAACTTCAAAATAATTATTATGGTGTCTGAAATAATAATCTAATGTTATTTAGCATATTCCAGCTACTCATGTTGGTTTTTAATACAGTATAGAGAAAACATTCCAAATAAACAATTTATCAACACAGATACTTGCAGACTAGTTTAATTCACTATGACTGTTCATTTGCTCTGCAGATCAGTCCAGCTGATGGCAAGATCCTTCATTTTGGCCGTGTGAAGAACTGTGAGGTCGAGCAGGTGAAGGGAGTGACCTACTCTCTAGAAACGTTCCTCGGGCCGCGCAACTGGACCGAGAATTTAACTGCTAACAGAAGTAAGTCTCACAAATTATCATTTGACCAAGTAGGACATGCTCCTGGATCGAAATCCTTTGATGCTGGAACATCAGAAGGTTAACACTAGACAATTTGGAAAAGTGACATTTAACTCAAGTCTAGTCACGAGGCGCGGGGAGGTCTCGTAACACAGGGGCCGACGTAGCGGCATCTCTGCTCGGCGGACCCAAATCCATTGTCTTTAGACCTGGGTTGCTACATCATCCCATACGGACGGTATGGTATGACTTCGTCATATTTTGATGCCTGCTCGATCACATTCTTCTGCTAATACTTTTAAGAATGATAGTGTTAAAATGTTGCACTAAGTGACGTCATATAACCATTACCTGAAAAGCTTAATGTCGACTTTGTATCCTCACTAAGCAGAATCTACAGTACGCTACTGTTCGGTATATATAACTTGACGTTGTTGTGAAACCCTTATTACATTTAATAACTTTCTATTTTAATCAATTGTAATTTATGTGTAATTTATTCCAAGCTGAACTTTTCAGGCATCATTACCCAGTCTCAGTGGCACATGAGCTCAGGAAAATCAATCTAATTATGCTGATTTGCTGCTAAAGAAATATTTCTTACTATTATCACTATTAGTGTTGAAAAGAGATAAATTTATGTATTTTTTCAGGATTCTTTATTGAATAGAAAGTTCAAAAGAAGTTTGATATATATTACTAACCCCATACTTTTGAACTGTAGTGCACCTCTAAAAATCAAAGGAAAATTATTGATTGATATGAATGTTGAAAGACATATGCCTAACCATAAAATCTGATCTGACATCAATGCCCTACCCACCCTACATGTTAAATCAGCTACAGCCTAAAGTAGTCCAGCGAGTTGAAGGCCATGGTCCTCTGGTTTTTTTTTAAAAAACTCGTCACACCGGGAATGTTTTCTTTCATGCATTCTATTGGGTTCCTAAAAAGTATTGAATGTGATAAATGCCGTCTCTAATAAGTATGTGTCGTGTTTATTCCTTGTCATGCTTCAGTGATTAAAGGATGTACCTTGGCACTTGTAGCCAGGATGCCCTCGGTCCTTAAAAGAAGGGGAATGAGTCTGTTTCACTGTGTAGTGATGCTGGCTCCGGTGACACGCACTGCTCTCCCCTCCCATCCTACGACTGGAGGGTTGGCACAAACAGAGAGCCACTCTTTCCCCAGGTCAGCAGCTTACTATGTTCTCATCTGTATTTTTTCTTTGCTTGTCTGAAAATAAGATTTGTGACCAAAAATTAAAAGCACACTAGACTATTATTTCTTATATGCTTAATGTATCAGCTTCTTTTCCTAAGCATGGCGACTGCATGCAGTGCGTCAGTTACAAACTGAAGCACGACGTGTGTGTCTGATACTGTTATGTGCGTTTGAGGTATATTTGCTCCTTCTCGCTCGGGCCTGATCGGTCAGTGAAGCCCCTATGTCCTCGTTGCCCTGTCGGTCCCTGTTGATCCGGAACTTTTCTCTGCGGCCATAATGAGCGTGTGTCGTGAGTGGGGGGAGTGGACCCGCTTCTTTTCACCACTGCTGTAGAGCGACAAACTGTAGGATCTATACGCCTCATTTTGACAAGGTTATAAACTTTTTTGCTCTGGCGGTAAAATACATACACTCTATTTAGCTGGCTGCAGGAGAGAACTGTGCTTCACACCAAAACGTAAAGATGTTCTTATATACTGGCACGTATATTGCTTTTTTTCCTTCCGGGCTTACTTGCAGTTTCGCAACGAACACAAGCCTTGTTTCTGTAAAGACGTTCATTAGGTTTTTCTACAAAAACTTTGACATTTTTACTTTTACGTGGCTTGAAAACGTGAAAAAGCTAGGCTAAAAATCCGGTCAGACTGAAACGGATTTCCGAATGGGATTTGAATAGATTCCAAACCACATATGAGCCCGTGTAGCTCGAAACGGATTTCAATCTGATTTTTTGCTTAACTTCGTTGCCGTTCAGACTATTTAAATATGATCGGATTTAAATCGGATTTGCACAAAAATCGGATTTAGGCTGACAGCTTTGATGAGGCATTAAAAGGCTGTCCCCCCCGATATTACACAACATAGTAATTTAATTGAACCTAAAAAAAACGGGGAAAAAACAGCTTTGTGCACTACGTGTTTCATGTTGGAGCGGTGATTGTTATGTTTGATACTGATATCGAAATGTGGAACTCCTACTTCGACGGAGAACAAAACTTTTTTTTGCTTAGATTTTTCCCGGCTCTGACAGCTAACGGGTGTTATACTAATCCGCATTGCGGCTGTGACGACTCCAGTTGCATGCGTGGTCTGTAAATGTATCATATTTGATAATCAGATTTTAACATGATTTTGCAAATTAAAACGATAGTTTTAGACGATAGACGATCAAGTAAATCTAAGTTGCTCCAGTCCAGTAAGTGTTCATCATGAAATATTACTAACAATATAAGTTATAAGTTATTCTTACATTAACATTTTAGTAATGATTATAAAGCAAATAGATGTGACGTGTACAACAACCTGAAGAGGGACATTTTTACAACTATACTAAAAAGCCTTTTGGATCATGTTGACAATTTAGTGGCCTTAGAAATTTGCGTATCAAAAATCTGTATGCCATTTGGTGTCGTTCTAAATCTGTTTGACATTCTTTTGTAGAACATAAAATGAGATATTTAGACCTGTCTAAGCATCTCTTATTTGACAAAAACATATTCCAGGTTTTCTGATGACATACACTAGCTTTGTGTGAGCCAGACTGAACTATTCATATTGAAATCTGCATATTCAGTTATTTATGTCACACAAAGAGCAAAGACTGTCACCATCTACTGTAGAATACGAACTAGGAAAAGCTCCAGTACAGATCGCGGCAAAACCACTTACGCATATCCCAAAGGCAAAATGATGCATTTCAGCGTATCCTGAATGCTTTGACTGAAAGGGTGATTCTCCTCATTCAAAGGTTCATAGCTGTTAGATTAGAAATATTGTTGTTGTGCAACATCTAGTTCATGGCTTCCAGCTGTTTGTTGAGACATTTTTGTACTGCAGCTATTTTTAAAGCAGTCATCTGTTGGGTCTGAAGAGCTTCCTGTACAGCAAAAAAAAAAAAAAAAAAAAAAAAAAAAAAAAAAAAAAAAAAAAAAAAAAAAAAAAAAAAAATAGCACCATAAGAATCACACAGGACTATCTTTAATCTCTCCACAACACCTCACAAATAAATGACAATAGTACATACTGAAACTTACAATTGAACACTAAAAATATAAAAATTAAAGCTTATTCAAAATATAACGTGTGAATTTTAATGGTGTAAAAACTAGGGTACCATATAAAAATAACAATGACCATAATGATAGCACATTTTCAGAATCATGTAACATGATCTTCAGATGTTGTATATCGTTAGTTATTGAGACTTGCTTCTTTCCGCTAAACCTGGTTACCCTTTCCAATCCGCCCACATAAACATATTAAAGCTCAACTGTCACCTCACAATAAGTAGTCGGCCATAAGACCTTAGTCAGGTTAGACGCATATTGACTTGTTTTATCAATTTTATTGAATTAATTACCGTGTATTTTTTTTTTTGCTTGCCCACCTCTGGTCACGCAGTGTTGGAAAGAGCAGCAGAACATTCTTCAAATCTCTCATTATATTGGCGCCGATAGCCCTCATGGGCGCAATGCCGACATATAGTCAGCCATTGTAGCTTTGGGTGTCCCGATTCTGAGTCCACATCTTTCGCGGGACCGGTTTCTGATTCCCATTACCTCTCTCCCACTTTGCTTCCTGTCAAGCTACTGTCCTATCATAATGAAGGAAGGCAAAAACACCAAAAGTAAATCTTAAAAAAAATAAATTGTGAATGCGTACAGTGTCACCACTGTATGTGTACAGTGTGCGTTAGAACGTAAATTTAGTAATCAGCATAGTAAGTGCGTACTGTGTGCACACATCCTGATTTGTCTAACTTTGCATACCCTGTATGCTCAACTCACTCATGCGGCTTGAATTTTTTTGCAATAATTAGTTGGTCCAAAAGGTAGCAACAATGTCCTGATCCATTGTCAAAAAAGAGACCGAACTACAGGTTTTGAATTGATGTAACTATTACGTAATCACCACAGACCAATGGTAGTTCAGAGGTGTTTACCAACCAGTGCAAACTTTTCTGTAAAGTTCACTTTGGCATCTGGGTTAGAACCCCGAAATGACTCCCCCCCCCCCAAAGAACTTCGTGTTTTGGACCGTGATTTTGTCTGTTTTGAAATGACATCCCCCAGTTCTTTGCTTGAAGTATTGGGTTTAATTTGTGATTGTCACTGATCGATCTTGTGTGCGTATGATGTACTTTCTGTAAAAAACCATTTGGTGGTTTTTCAGCATTAGCAAATATTGACTACATCACTAAGAGTGATTTGCCTCATTGCTACTGCTCGCAATCAACCCTATACATTTGGGGCTTGTGTAACAATGTGGTTTATTGGTGTGAGAATGAGAGTTTGCATAATTTGTAGTGGCACCTGTTTGTGTATCCTGACTTGATAAGTGTATTTCAATAGCAGGAGTGACCTGCACTAAGTCAGTGACTGTTCTTATTTTGTTTTAAATGCATATGTTCCCTAACTCTAATGGATTTATTTTGTATTAAAATAAATATATAGGTTCCCCTCTGTTATAATTCCCCGATTTGGAGGATATTGGAGTTTTAATTCGGTATTTAGTGCATGACAATTAACAACGTTTTTTCGCTCCTCTTTAGGAGCTCCGCACCAACAACCCACGATACAACAAAGGAACCTACAACGACTTCAGCTACGTAACAAACAACAGCCAGGAAGGTGTGAGCATGAGAAAAGGAGAGCACCTGGGCGAGTTCAACTTGGGCTCGACTATTGTACTGTTATTCGAAGCTCCAAGGGATTTTACCTTTAATTTGAAAGCAGGCCAGAAGATCCATTTTGGAGAACCTCTTGGGACAATGTAACGCCGACGAGAGGGGAACGGAATCTGATGATGGACACGCAAAACTGTGTGCAGATGCATTCAGGGTCTCAAAAACTAATACACTCACATTTGCAGAGGTGTACTCTGTTTAAACTGAGATACATGTGTGCTCATATGTACTCAATCAACCACCACTGTTGCATTATTGCAGTCGTTTTGTTAGGGTTTGTAAAATAAGCAAAGCTTAGACCATCACGTAAAGTATTTGTTTACCATGAAATGCCATCCAGATTTTTTGGCTCTAAATTATTTTTCTATTTTGTTTTAGTAAAAGGGTTGTGTTGTTTTTGTGTTTGCCCATATTGCCTTTGGCTGGAGTCAACCTATGTGAAGGGTTTGATGGGTTCAGGATTTCCACAGCTAACTCTGCAAGCATTGGGAATGTACGAGAGACCATCACTATTTGGTAGCTTCATATTTGCCAACGCTTATCTTTAAAACCATTCTCTCCGTCCAAATTTTGCTCTTCACGAAGGTGCAAGCCATTTTGACAGTAAAATCGTGGCCACATTTACTCAGTATGTAAGCGTTTTGGAGAAGGCAGGCGACAGTTATCACTGCCATTTGTTCTCTGGTGTTGAATTATGCCTTTGCTTGTTGGTGTAGCAATACGTTGGGAGATAAATGTTAAGTGTTATGCTGTCTCAACTTGATTAGTGCCAAAGCGCAAGATATATTTTTACTACCACACCTTGTTTTGCCCTTTTGATATGAATCCGGTTCTTGTAATCTTATGGCTTATGTTTTTCATTTTTTGACTTTTCTTTGTTTTATTAACCAGCGCCTGACAAGTTCAACAGACTCTACACCCTCAGCTAAAGATAAAGACCATCCAGACTCTCCTAATCTGGACCACACATGTGAATGAAGATTAGGGGAAGGACTGGAAATATTGCTTTGAATGTGTTGAAAACACTGGGCTTTTCTGTGCACCAGGCCACACTTCTTTTGGAGTACAGTCTTGTTCATTCAGTTCATGTAACATAGACATTAATACAAACTATTTCAGAGCGCACGAAACGTGTCATTAATAAATTTTGAAGTTTATTTAAAATCTGGTGTTGTATAAAATTGTGATATTGGTATTATAATTTGATTACATCATCTTAATGTTTTGCCTACAATGCTTTTTCATAAGGTTTGCAGCTTCTTGACAAGAAAAAAAATCATGATTTGGCAGGTTTCATAACTTTTAAAAATAAAACAATATACACAGAGTTTGTGGTGGATTAGTACGGTAAGCTTCACAGGACAGTTGTATATTTATACAAGGGGCAATATAAAAAGGAGAAATCTGCCCGCGGTATTTGAGGAAAGTCATTCATCATTACGTAAGCCTGGTTAATAATCAACAAAATCTCAGCGGAATATGGATTAAAATGTCAGAGATTCTTTGAAAGGGTTGAGAATCAGGAACAGTATCGAGCAGTGGGACGAGTTATACTTCATTTAAAAAAATAATAATAATTCTAATTTAAAAAGGTCATTGTTTTAATCACTCAATTATAATTGAAAAGTAGCGTAGAAAACTTACAAAAAAAAAAAAAAAATTGTCACCCATTATTGAAAACGAGAAGCTTCTAGAAAGCGCACACACTCACGCGCTCATCGTCTCTCTCCAAGAAAAAGCTCACACACACACACACACAGCGCGCCAGTCTGTTCTCTTCTGGAAGCTTCTCGTTTCTTCTCCATCCTCCAATCACAATCAGAGCAGCACACTCGAGGAGACACGCCTGTTTTGTCAGTAAGCCTTGGCCGTTACTATGACCTTCAGGAAAATAAGCCTAGTAAGCAAACATTGACTACTACAATTGTACTATTGTTAGCAGCAGTTCCACTGACAACGATAGTTATAGCAGCACTGTATTTTGATATTACTGCTGTGGTAAAACTTACATTCTTTGCTCTAGATTCAAGTCAGTAGTTGACAACACGGTTTTTTTTTTTTATTGTACAAACTTGATACATTTTAGGTTTAGATGGTTACCGGTACCTTAAAAAAAATGCTCACGATATACCATTTTTGCAGTTCTTAGTCCTTAATCCACCAACGAACTCATTTTTTAAAAGTGAAAATATTACGTTACCTCAATTTATGATATAATAATGTTGTATGTATAATAATTAGGTGAAGAAATACGGATTAAAATAGTTTTCGATTAAATACAGCATAGCATGCCGCAGTGATGCTTTTTTCTGTACGCATTCATGTGTCGCTTGCTAAGAAAGATAAGATGCCAGTAAGTTTAGCATCACGCCATGTTTAACTAAACTGAACTCGTTACTCTACCAGTGCATCACCACAGCAGAGCAAACCGTCTTCAGCTTGCCTTCTTTCTGTACCGTAGGCGAAAATAAGGTTTCAAGGTTGTATTTTAATAAGCGCACTCCCCCTACTGGCGCTAAGTCTGCAGTGAATAAACACATTCATTATCGTGAGAACCAAATCAATATTTATTTCCCTGCATCTCTTAAAGGAGTAGTTCGCTTCTATAATGAGTCATCATTTACTCATCCTCCACTTCTTCCAAACCTGTACGAGTTTCTTTCTTCTGCTGAACACAAAACAAGTTTGAAGAATTCATACCGAACGTTGATTGGCACCATTGATTCCATAAAAATACTATGGAAAGTCGAGTATTCTGTGCGGATACCAATATTTTTCAAAAATCTTCTTTTGTGTTCAACAGAAGACAGAAACTCGTACAGGTTTGGAAGAAGTGGAGGATGAGTAAATGACAGAATTTTCATTCTAGAAGCGAACTACTCCTTTAAGAGATGCAGGGAAATAAATATTGATTTGGTTCTCACGATAATGAATGTGTTTTATTCACTGCAGGGGGGGACTAGCGCCAGTAGGGGAGTGGCCCTTATTAACTACAGTACAAGTTTTGGAAGATGGAGAGAGGAGTAAATGACAGAATTTTCATTCTAGAAGCGAACTACTCCTTTAAGAGATGCAGGGAAATAAATATTGATTTGATTCTCACGATAATGCATGTGTTTATTCACTGCAGACTTAGCGCCAGTAGGGGGAGTGCCCTTATTAAAATACAAGTACAGGTTTGGAACAAGTGGAGGAGGAGTACTGACAAGAATTTTCATTCAAAGGCGAACTACTCGCTTAAGGAGCTGCCGGGAAATAAATAATTGATTTGGTTCCACGATAAGGATGGTTAATATTCACTGCAGACTTGCGCCAGTTATGATGGCCTTATTAAAATACGTGGCGCAGGTTTGGAAGAATTGGAGGATGAGTACAATGAACAGAATTTCATTCTAGAATCAACTACTCCTTTGAAGAGATGTCAGGAAATAAATAGTGATTTGGTTCGCACAAAAAAAAATAAAATGGAATGTTTTTATTCCACTGCAGACTTAGCGCCGTATGGGATGCCCTTATTAAAATACAATACAGTTTGGCAGAAGTAAGGAACGAGACAAAAAAGGGGAGAAGGGGAAAAAGAAAAGAGGAGTAAAGACAGAATTTTCATTCTAGAATCCAACTACTCCTTTAAGAGTGGCCATGGAAATAAATGTATTTGGTGGGGTCGTCACATAATGAATGTGTTTTATTTCCTGCAGACTTACGCACAGAGGGTATGCCCTGATTCAAATACAGTACAGTTTGAAGAAAGTGTAGGATGATAACTGATAGCGTGCCTGTCTAGAACGACCTACTCCTGTTAATAGATCGGGAATAAAATATTGATTGGGTTCTCACGATAATTAGGTGTTTTATTCACTGCAACTTAGCGCCAGGAGGGGAGTGCCCTTATTTAAAATCCACTTACCGGTACACACTGAAGAAGTGGAAGGATGCGTAAATGACATTTTCATTCTAATAAGTGAACTAACCCCTTTAACAACCACGAAAGTTCGTCCTAGTTAGGGCAGAATTTCCTCTCAGCATGTATAAGTCAGAAATAATTTTTTGTTTACATCGCTGTGTCCCCATTCTATCCTAACAGCTGCGTTCAATCTACCATATTTTTAAGCTGTCATTTCACAACTAGTAACATCTTATTAGCCTTCCAACAATCATGATAACTACCATTGTTCGTCTAAGACTACAATACTAGTTATTGCTCATATGATCAAACAGGTAAAGGTAGCCCCCCAACAAAACTGACGAAAATTGGCAAAAGCTTCTAAAGCAATGTTTGAATATTCCAGTTGCTAATTTAAAAGAAAATATATAAGCAAATATTTAATAAAATTCAAATTTTTAAAGAACTTTTTGGAACTATTCGCCTTAAAAAAACACATGGTTTTATTAGGCTAACTTATATGGAAGACTGAATGGATATTTGTTACTTTTAAAAAAAATGTCCACCCACAGGCTATTGAATGAACTGCCAGATTCATGCCAAGTTTTAATCTAATATTCCTGCTGTGTTTATATAACATATAAAGACTACGTTGTGTTCGTAAGATATGTGTTCTTAAAAGATGGCATTAAACTACAAAATCAAAAAGGCCGACGCCCAAAATGGCTGACATGTAAAATTGTGTGGTTTGACTCGGCATGATGCAACGATCTACAGAGACAGTTTTTGTTATTTTAGCCAAACCATTTCAGCCATTAAATGCAAAATCATAATTCAACCACTAGTAATTGATTCAAATGAGCTTATCCTTTTGACCAACAGGTGGCTCTGTAATCAAATCATTTTTGTGTGTCTATTTGGGTGACAAGGGCACCCACAAAGTTTGTTGTCATTATGTCAAGCTTGAAGAGATATATCCTTAGTAAGTCATTTTGGTTGCATGCCTAAAATTTTAGCAGCGCTGTAACGGACCGGTGTTCTCTATCAACACGCATCTATACCTTTGGTCAGCACATCCCGGAGTGACGTGTGAGGGCATGTTGGTCAATTATGGTGCGACATCAATCTCATGATTTACCCCCATCCAAAGTCCCACACACAGCAGTGACACACACACACACCGTGACCACACACCCGGAGCAATTGGGCAGCCATTTAATGCGGCGGCGCCCTGGGAGCAGTTTGGGGGGCTGTGCCCTTGCCCAAGGCCCCGTCGATCCGTGTTGAAAGATACGCGCTGTCTCATCACTCCCCCCACCTACAATCGCTGGTACAGACTCGAACCTCCAACCTTTGTGTTACGAGTCCCCCTCTCTACCCATTAGGCACGACTTCCCCCGTTTGAAGATGATTTGACTCGATTTTGGTGAAAATCAGACCAAGGCTTGAGGAGGAGTTCGAAAAAGAAAGTTTACAGCATAAATCAAAATGGCCGACAAGCAGTTCAGATTTGCTAAGCGAAAATTCGTATGTCTGTTGTCGGCATAAGCCAAGGAATATTTTGAGACCAGTTTCAGTGCACTACTCATAATTCAATCAAAGTTATTCGCAATTTTTGGAAATTTCAAATAGCACATCGCATAACTTGCGAAGTTGTTGCTTGATCTAGTTCTTTACTTGATAAACTGACTGCCTTTTTTGAGGCATGTCGAGATATAAAGATTGTTTAAAGCGAAACTTTGTCCTTGTGTGCGTAATGGCCGGAAAAAGCTGGAGAACATGCCTATGTGTCGGCAGCTTCAGCATCTGAGGAAACTACGGACGGGATGGAGATTGAAGTGTTGTCTGCCAAACAGCTACGACAGCAGACAATGCCTCATGGAGATTTCCACTACTGTTCTTTACGCCGCCATCAAAGCCTCAGTCGGAAGTTTGACGAGAATTTAGAATATCAATTATATGCTTGATTATAATGATTTAATTCCTCAGTTCATGGCCAGACTTACCATTGGGCTTGAGTGGGCTGCAGCCCATGGGCCCCGCCTTGTAGGGGCCCTGCTTTTTGCGCATTTTTTTGAAATCTTTTTTTTACATTTGTTTGTGATTTTGTTCGTTATATGCCATCAGAATTCAAGAAATTACTATCCGCATTTCACACTGCTACCCCCCCCCCCCGCCGTGCTCCGCAAGATCCAAACAGACCAGCCGGGGCTACAGCTTACAACTACGACCCTTCCAGGCCACAATCAAACAGCATAAACTGGTATTTATGATTATTTCACATAGAAGAAGGACACACCAGGGCTCGCAAAATCGCTAGCCCGACGTCCCGGGGCTATTGTGTTTTTCAGTCGGGCTACCAAAATATATCAGCACTCTGCTCGACAGGCTACCTTAAATGCAGATCTCCCGGCGGGTCCTTAAAAACTCCTAAAGTGAGTTGTATCAAACTTAAGGCCATAAAAAGATTTAAATACATTAAATGGTATACGAGATGTCTTGATCATTCAAGAGGTCTTACAGTTGGGGACGTTTAGACAAGAGTCGCGATACGGCTGGATTAAACTTCAAAAGGCAATGATGTCATTGAATAAATATAAGCGCTACATGTTTCACGTCAAAACGCGGCGCGGATGTCTTTATTTGAAAGTATCTGAAGGCAAACGACTGTCCTCAGAAACGTGTCGTTGCCATTTTAATTTCATTTGACCTATAATTCCTGATAAAGCAGCGTTTATGAGCAGAGCTGCTTTATGTGCAGCCGTTACCGGGGAAACCGCAATATTTCAGCGCTCCTAAAGCGCCACCTCGTGGCAGAGAATGATTTTGCATTTCCAATAAGCCTTTCTTGCTGTTTTTTGGTCAGATCAATGCAAATATCAACTCTTGTTTTTATGCAGCAAACACATAGAGTTGTAAATGTGAAAGAAGTTAATGTGCCTTCTAAAAATCTAAACAATTAAGACATAATATTTATGCTTGATTTATCTCTTTTCATAAAAATGGTCTAAAGGCTGAAATGCTGTTGTATAAGGTTTTTGTTTTTGTGAAACCCTGTATCTGAACTGTAAATCATGTAATTTATGGCTCAATACTGTATGTTACCACAGACATTGTCCAACACTCATACTGTTCATTTTTCTTGTGCAGCTCTTAAAATGGGTCATAAATTGGCTTAAACTTATTTTAAAAAATTTTGCAGATACCCTGTAAATAGTGAAATACAATTCCTTCCTTCATATTTGTTGATATTTGTTTTTTGGGGGGGTATAAATATTTTTGATTAACATTTAAACTCCTATCTGATTTCTATATTTAAAAAAAAAAAACGGCCTAGTTAATACATTTTCGGGCTAACCAAAATCTGAGACCTGCTCGAAGGCTCAAGGGATTTTGAATTTTGCTATCCTGCACCGTATTGAATCGCTTCTGCACCGTTTGGTTTGTTATCACCATAGCGACTTCAACAGCTCCATAAGCCTTTAGCCCCTCATCGCATTAGAAGAAATGATTCATTCTCAAAGTTCCCACCTCATTTTTCATCCATCATCTGATGAGTTTTGAGTGCTCTCTCTCATCTTACTGCCATTACACGTAGTGGGGAAGAAATGTCATCAAAATGATTTTAAATAAAACATAGTAATTTAATGAGTTTCTGTTTTTATAGCATAGCTACGCCTGTGATATAGAACATAGCCTATCACACAAACAAGAGTCCTGATTTTTATTTTCTCGAATATCTGCACGATCGCAAATGTACAATAAACAACAACTTACAGAGTAACTTTCAGACACAAAATTCCGTCAGAAAGAAAATAGAACAAACAGCAGAACCGCTGCGTCTCCGAACAACAGTGTTTTGTTCCTCAGCGTTACACGGACCAGCAAATGATTCAATCAGTCGTTAGCAAAGCTAAACGAATCCGTCGATTCAGCTCACTCATTAAGACAGTCACTTGCTGCCACCTACTGGCAGTTTTAGTTTCATTTTTAAATTATCTTTTCAGTTATTTAAATCATTTATTATTTCTACATTAAAATGTTATATTTAAACTTAACATTTATGCATAATCCATCTATGAATTTAGCTGATAGTGATTTCATTTAATTGTTAATAGCCAGCATGCGTTTTTATTCGACTGGATTTATTGATTAAATAAGAACCTGACATAAGAGGACACAGATATGACAATAACTTTTATAATACTAGTAAGCCAACATCTCTGGCTTTTTTTTTTTCTTTTTGCTCAAAGTTATTTCAGGGTTTTGATCTCTCAACTGAGATAACGCATCCTGTTTATTATATTATAATGAATATTCAATATTACATTTAAACTTTGACTATAGCCTAGACATGTTGCATATTAATTGTACTATTTATGAACCTCAAAGCATATGTTTGTGTATTTTGTGTTACTGCATAATGCTGTTCTATTTGAGGGCATTTGTAGTGTAGGTATAGGGCCCAAACATAACCTCAAGCCCAGGGGCCCCCGGCCCCTAAATCCTGCCCTGCCTCAGTTGAGTTTACTTCTATTTCTGGATTATTTTCAAGGCATTCGATACCCATGAGCATCCTTTTTTGTTGAAATCTTTAGAAATCTTTGGCTTTGGTTCTATGTTTTCTAGAGTCATTTCCATGTTCTATAATGATATTTACAGCAGTGTTCCCCTTCGGTTCATCACCCAGAATTCATATTAAACGAGGAGTATGTCAAGGATGCACTATTTCACCATTACCTTTTAATCTAGCACTTGAACTCATGTCTTTAGTCTTAAAAAATCTTGAGGACAGTATAGGTATTGATATTCTAGGTAGAACTTTTACTATAAGCCAGTTTGCAGACGACACTCTTTTATTTCTTAAAAATAAAGAGGTTCTTTCATTAGTTATTGATAAAACTTCTATCTTTTCAAAGGCTTCAGGTCTGACCCTAAACTTACAAACGTGTGAATTAATGCTTATCCATAACTGTGTGTTGAAAGAATTCAGAGGGCATTCCAGTCCAAGAGGAAGTTAAGTACTTGGGTGTTATGATTACCAAGAACTCTCTAAATAGAGAACATTCAGATTTTAATTCAAAAACAGAAGGTATGAAACAATCCTTAAAGCATTGGTTATCTAGAGAGCTTTCTATATCGGGCAGAATCCTCCTGTCAGAAACAGAGGGACTAGCCAAACTTATCTAGATAATATATACTGCCCCAAAATCAGTTCAGTCTGTGAATTCAATATTATTGAGATGTGTATGGAAGCATAAAACACATTATTTAGGTAAATTCCATTTGGTTAAAGAGTATGATGAAGGAGATCTCTTCTTGGTGCATTCAGAATAAAATGGCTTAAAGAGTGCTTAGCAAAGCCACACTTAATATGGTACATTGCTGTTAATATTGTTGTGTGTAATTACGATTATTTTGGTCTACTAATATCTGTATTTATGGCTGATGTGCATGATGTTCTGCAGTGTACAGTTTTTGCAAAAAAACAATAAACTCCTGCTCATCATTAAACCTAAACGCCCATCTGTGCATATTAATTAGTAAAGAATCCGTTAATTAACCTCAACTAAAAGAATCCCTGGAGCTCGATATCGTCGGATTCGATTATTCAATGTTGCATGCGTCACAACTCACTCCAGCGGGTTACAGCTCGAGTTCAGGATGAAAGCAACGCGAAACAAAAACATTGTACAATAATATGGCATGAACTCAAAAGCTTATACCTGAACTTACCCTAATGTGATTTTTATGGCAGTGTTTAAGTCTTCGAAACGTGAAGGTAAGTATTGAGACTCTACTTTCGGTTTCGACACAAAGGTGTATCCTCGTGATGCAGACTGCGCATGCGCAAGAGACCTCAGGTGTCAACAACATATAAGCCCCGCCCACCTGTCTGCTTTCAGCCTGTGGTGAAATGTGTTCAGCGCCACCTACTGCACTGGAGTGTGTCACACAACGCTTGCTCAATTACATTCTACTGATGCAGTCTCATGAAAAATACTATTCATTCCTGTCCACTTCCTTTCTATTTAGTTATGATTTCTTTCAATTCAATTCTTTCTAAATTAAAGCTTTTGCTATTATTATACATTTCTTTACAGTTACATATCTCAAATGCATCTGTGCTAATTTCATTCATAACAGTGGGTGTATTTAATTGTGTATGCATATGTCCTAACACCCCAGAAGGGTTGATTTATTTTGTTGATTGATTTGAATATTGTAATATTTTCTACCGTTTGTCTGCATCCCATCATCTCTCTTCTGCTACTATTGCATTTAAATGGTCACTTTGCTTTAGTTTTTTCCAAGATGGATCTGTATGTTTTCATCTTTTATATGGTCTTTGGTATTATAACATTAATAATAACATTAACACAACAACAGGTGTAGGGCAGAGCGGGGCTTTCTCAGTTTGTGTAAATCCACCTGGGGTTCAGAGTGTATTGTTTTCTTTATTTACACTAAATAATGGAAGGGAAACGTGACAACATGCCCCATAGGTGGGACACATTGTAACATCTGAGGGGCACGAAATAACATGACAGCTTAAATCGTTATCTGATCCAATGAAAAAAAACATACAAACTAAAATATTTTGTAATAACTTTATTTTTAACATTATAACTTTTTCAGATAAAACAATGGCATTTTTTGAAGGATGAGAAACGAACTGATTTTGGAGTTTGACAATGAGCACATTGCAGCCATGCTTGGGACGGATCTGATCACAACACACAGCTTTACAGCATACTTCTAAATAACGTGCTGAAGAAACACATTCAGACAAACACAGAGATGAACACAACACAGAACAGGAGACAAACAGATGAGCCATTTCTTCAGATAATCATTTCTGAACATTGAACATTGACTCGCAGTCTTTATCCATTTCTTTCCTGTGGTTTCTCATTCAAATTCATGAAAGTAAATAGTGTAAATTACATTGCTAATGTCATAGAATAGCAGTGTTACAACATTCCCCATCTGCACATCTGGAATTTAAAACTGGTTAGTGTCTAATATGGTTTTAACTGATCTTGGGTCAGTTTTGTAGGTTCACTTTTAATACATTTAATATGTGTGGCTAATAAAAAAGTAAAAGTTTTTTGTGTACAACTGGCCTAGCCCTGCCTAAAAACACACAAAACAAGCACTACTTAATAAAAGAACACAAATTATACAGACAATTGTATTTAATGTCGTTTCATTATTTGTAGATTACAGTTAATAAATGACACATTCATGAAAACACCTGTAATTGTTTTCTAAAAAGCTGGCATTATTCATGTTTGGACTGAGTTCTGATTGCATTCACACAGCTTTGACCGGCAGCTGTCTCCAGCGTCTCATGTTTCCGAGCAGAACTCACTAGAAATCACATTTGTGACTAATCTTGTGTCTCTGCAATGGCATCTTATCATTTATCCAGAGATTTACATATGACACAGTGTGGTTTAATTCACTTACATTCTGCACACCAAACATCATTTATACCTTAATAAACATCCTAATATAAAACCAATTCAAAATAATATTGATCAGTTTACAATATAGATATTAAAGCAATCATTTTACTGTTTATTAAAGATTCAGAACAGTGTATGTGTCTGATTTAGATTTATAACTTCGTTGAAAATTAAAAACATTAATTAAAAATGAATGAATACAAATTTAACTATGTGAGATTTGATGAGTTTGTGTGCATGTGAACATCAGAAAGAGGATTTACAGAGAGTCTCTCTATCGTTTAATATCACACAGAGACACTGAAGAAACAGGATAAACCATAAACCCAGCAAAGAGGGGTTCAGTGAATGTGGTGTTGAGTGTGTGTAAGTGTGTGAGTGTGTGTGTGTCAGAGACGCTGTAGAAGGACAGAGAGCCGGCCGACACGTCCAGATACACTCCTACTCTATTAGAGGATGAACAGACAGCAGGTATAACAGTGCTGGTATTATTGTGACGGACAGTGAATCTGTTATTAGAGCAGTTCAGACTCCAGGATTTGTCATTGGATCCAAACACACAGTTTATCCATCCTTTCCTGTTGATTCCTTTATATGACACTGATATAGCAGCATTATAGCCGCTCCATTCAGCTTCCCAGTAACAGCGTCCAGTCAGACTCTCTACACACAGAACCTGAGGAGCATCATCAAATCTCTCCGGATGATCAGGATACGGCTGAAGATCTTTCACACGTGTGATCTTCCTGTTCTCATCAGACATAAAGATGGAAGAGACATCAAATCTGTCTGGATGATCAGGATACGGCTGATCCTCAAACACACGTGTGATCGTCCTGTTCTCATCAGACAGAATGAGTTGAGTGTGTGCTGTGTTTGGATCCAGTGTGAGATCACAGGCATCTGAACACAAGAAGAGAGAAACATCAAGAACAACACAACAGTGAAGATGTCTGTGTGTGTTTACAGCTTTGACTGTATTTGCAAAGTCCAGAATCTCCTCACTATTCACAAATGTGCTCACTATTCACAAATGTCCTCTCTATTCCAATGTTCATGAGGATAAACGTGTGCTTCTGACGCAGCTGAAATCAACCGCACACTC
>JADLZN010011504.1:0-54316 GCA_018155175.1 Sinocyclocheilus anophthalmus
GTACACAGTACACACACACATATATTATTTAAACAAAAACTTTAATCGCGATTAATCAATGAATCTCTTTGACAGCCCTACGGGCATAATCTTAAATTACTGGTTATATTTGTTATCAGCAATTGTTACGGATCAGATTATGTAAGTCAAAAACTGTAGTTTTCCACTTTTTACAATGTTTTATAGTGTAATAGTTTACTAATGCAGTATAGGTATTACTGAATAAGACTCAATCTTCAATACTGGCAGGGTAAATTTATATGCTCTCCTTAGTTCTCCTAGGTCTGCATTTATTTTATCAAAAATTCAATTAACTTCATATTGTAAAGGTATTGAACCAAAATGTTAAATAACTTATATATATATAATAAATATATATAATTTTTATATTGTTTTCAGTGGGTGTAATTTAATTCTGTGATGGTAAAGCTGAATTTTCAATAGCCATTACTCCAGTCACAAGATCTTTCAGAGATCATTCTAATATGCTGATTTGGTGCTCAAGATACATTTATTATTATTATCACAGTTAAAATGCGCCGCTTAATATTATGTTTTAAATATTGTTGGGGAAACATTTTGTTTTGAGGATTCTTTGAAGTTCAAAAGAGCAGCATTTATTTGAAATAGATAGAATCTTTTGTAAATAAATAGAATCTTATGTAAAATTATAAATGTCTTTAATATCAATTCTGACCAATTAATATTTAGTTAATTAATCTTTTGAAATAAATGACTCCTGGAAAACAAAAGAAAATCTGACCAAGTAGAATGAGGACCTGAATCAATATAGTGGTACCAAAATAATGCACTGACGTTAGTGGAAAAAAAAAAATAACAGAAAAGAAGACAGGAGACTGACCTAGATTATTCTCCCCCTATTGCTGGCGGTAACCTAACCTCCCTCTACTCCTTTTGCTGGTAAATGACTCAGTCACATTTCATTTGCGTGCTTATAGTGTGGCGGTTGTTCTTCCCTTGTATGGATTGGTGATCGCACAATCAAATAAAGTGATATTTTTGTAGCGCAAAATTAAATATTTGCTTCTAAAGTGCATAAATGACTTTACAGCTTGCTAAGGCTCAGTGTAAATTAAAAAAAGCTGTGACTGGTTGACCTTTCATAATAAAATTCCCATGGGTGCAACCAGATCTACGTCAGTGGATGCTGCAAGGAACCATACCATTATGCTGAAATTCTGGGTTTCTCATTGTGCCCTGGATTCTGTTGGCAGGTGGAGGGACAACAGCTTTGTGATGATGGCTGGTCTGATGTTTTTGCAATGGCTGGGGTTGTCTTGGATTGGCGGAGTAGTCTGCCGCCTCCTCCTCAGAGCAGGCATCTTCACGCATGGGAAGTGGATCTACAGTGGTCAGGCCAGCGGCTGGCGAGGAATGTGGCAAGCTTCCACTCTCAGCCTTTGCAATACAATAGAGTTTAAAATCTGAAGACATATTGTATGACATAATATTGCACATTAGATCTAAGAATCATGTACCTTACTGTGTGGCCGGTGTGGAGAGCCGTCTATGATATGTTTGTAAGGAGAGTGAGGTTTTCCTAAAGGTGGCTCACTCCTCCTTACTCTCCTGGAGGAATGTTTGATCTTCGGAGGAGAGACCAGCAAAGCTCCTCCTATTGAAAATTATAAATAATATTAAAATAAAAAAATCATGTTATAATAAATACTATACATTTTAGAGAATCATATATGAGAGCAGCCTTTTTCATAAATAAACAATAGGCTTGACAGTCAGTTGTGTTCTGACGCAAACCCTTCAATCATAGTGAAATGTTGTGAGATGCCAGATATAGGTTGTCAAGGTGACAGACGGATGTACCATCCACCCAGAAAACCACAGCTGTCTGTAAATCCAATTTAAACAAAAAAAAATGTTCATAGGGCGATGAGACCTGTACTTTTGAAAGTGATGTCTAATAGGTTTGATACCAGTGGCTGGAGTGGTCCGATCATGATGTGTTCTTTGTACAGTCTGCATGGTACTGAGTTTGGGAGTTGGCAATCTGCCCCTGTTAATGGAACCTCCAGACCCGTTTTCCAACACTTGCAACCTAGAAAAGATATGCGAAATGTTGAAATGGAAAACTGTCACAGCATGGGCAGAAACATTTTTGCACAAAAAGAGTCATCTTTGTTACATTGTGCCTGGATATGGTAGTACTGATATTTGAGGTTCCAAGCATGCTGGACTTTCAATAATTCCAATTCCAATAATATTCTTGAATTTAAAATAAATGACATGCATTTACAGTATATACAATATCTAAATATCTGTTTTAATACATTTTATTTTTGTATGAATTGTCCTTACACATTATTTTTTTTAAATATATGAGGGTAAAAATAGACTAGACATAATTAGGGGTGTCCCCGACTAAGGATTTACAAAGTCGAATCGGAATTTTGGGTCCAATCTGGGGGTCTTTGCCGCTATTCGACTCGTCGTGAAGACCACAAAGATTGATAGTATAGAATCATGTTATAAATCATATGTTTGGGGGTGGGGCAAAATACATTACCAAGAGTCAAGTTAGACATTCGACTGTCATAATTACGTTAACACACAGTGAAAATGTGTAACGGATGCCTCGCAGATACAAACGGGGTAAATAATGTTTATGTTTTGATTAAAAGATAGGTAACATTAAACATCAGCAAAACCCTAAGAATTCACAACATTTTTAACAATAGTGCTCTCATTATAACGTTAAGTGTAGTCTCTATTAATGTTCTGCATTTCTGTTTTGAGCTGCGCACGCTGAATATGACCATTAGAATGAAGCATTAGATAGCATTTTTTTAATCAATGGGATTTAACTCATCATTTCTCTCATATAGAATACGCTTCGTTATTTACAAAACATAACGTTAATATTACGACTTACAGGCTATCTACACAAAATGCCCCGAATGCACATGAACATTTCTGCACGGCTCTGAATGAACTCCTTTTGTGGAGAGTTATTTTTGTCCTTTTGTGTTTCTCATTAAAAACCGGTGCAGACACCAGCAACTAAACGCTGAAAAAGTTCACAGCGGTTTATTATAATAGTGTTCTCATTATAATGTTATGTGTATGACAGTCCCAGTCATAGTTATTATTATGCATTGTTGTTTGTCCTGCTCGCACTGCGCGCTGAAGAGATAATCACCGTAGTACTCAATGAAGTGCTTTACTGTAGCGTAGCTCAACCAAATGCATCTTATATGAGATAAATAATATATACACGATATATAAACCGGCTGAAATGTTTTGAAATCCCTTGTACCCTACCTGATCGAAAAAATACAGTCTTTCACTCTGCCTGTGTCAATTAAAGTTTTAAATCCCTGCTGACAAGATGCTCCTCTGTCAGTCACGGACTATAGAAAGTGAAACTTAAATATAGGGGTGGTTGGATTTATTCACGCAAGTTAAAAATATTTATTTAAAGCTTCTTTCTTTTAAGATTCTTATTTACAGCATTATCTTAATTAGGCTGTATATGAACTTATTGGAGAAACCAGTAGTTTCTTATGTGATCTCAGACATAAGTCAAAATGGCAGGATAATAACCAACCCTGCGAATATTCGGACTGGGCAATGTGGGAGCGTCAGGGATCCATAATGGAGGGTCGCCGACTTGGTTCGATCACAGAGCTCCCCCCGTCCGAAGCATCACATCTTCGACATTCGGGTCACCCCTAGACTAATGATCAAAATGTAATAAGGTAATTGTTTATATTTGTGGTACTAGTTTATCTTTCTTTAATTTGTTTCACAAGCTTTCCTATTTCACAGTCAATCTCAATTCAAATTCCAACAAATATGAACAGAAAGCCAATCTTCACTTCTGACTACTTTTGCCGCAGCCCTGAGACCATCATGTGGTCTACGTGTTGGCCCCCCCCCAGCTTCTCTCTCTCTTCCCTTCTGCCTTCAAAAACAACTGAGGTCACATTTCAGAGGAACAAAGAGGCACGTACCTTTCATTTCTCTCCTTCATGTCCCCATGCTCATCTTTTGGATTCCCCTCATTTTTTTCAACTTTTAGCTCCTTCTGTGAAATCTCCGACTCATCCCTCTCTCCAAGTCCCTCTTCTTCATCCCAGGCCAACTTCCTCTGCACAGGGAGGGTGGGGTCTTCATGAAGACCAACCTCTTCAGGAGAGCTTCTGCTGGCTGCCACAGAAGCAGAAGGCCCAGGGCTAGAGCTTCCCCTGACACTGCCAGCCCTAAAGAGACAAGTTCTGGATTTGCTGTAAACTTTGAACTGAATTGGACGAATTTTGATGTTCAAGCTCTGCTCACCTGGCCAGGTCCAGAGCCTCGATGATAGGGCTGTTACTAGTGCTTCTGCAGGCCTCAGATTCAATGGAGGATGAGGTGCCACTAGAAGGCTCCCACTTCCAGTTGTGTTCTGACAGGATCTGATTCAGGTGCTGCCGAGAAAAATGAGTTCCCCAGGCCCTTTTCCTGTAGGCCTCAGCCTTCTCACGTAGCTCCTGAACCTGAGGAAAAACAGTAGAGTTGTGAATAATAAATAAGAGCCTGGGAAAAAATAGGACTAGACTGCAGATAATATGTTAGGCAAGAAGATTAATTATTCATTGGAAGCACAGGCAAAACACTTTTCAGGGCTCAACAATAAGGATTAAGGATGCCTCACTGACCCATTGAAATTTTGGGCCAGTTGACGGAATGGGTTAAAAATCATGTTTTAGTTAGATAAAAATTATAATTTAAAAAATTAATAAAATATACATTTCACTTCCTTTGTAAAGAAAACTAAAATGCTAAATTATTGTTAAAATGATTAAATAGACATTTTTTTGGTGGTCAAATATTGTTGAGCTCTGATATTGTCCGTTATACATGCTTCTATAAATTGTTAGTGAATCAAGCTAAAATTCACATTATGCAACATTGTCACATCCGCCTCCGCTCCTAAAGAGCTGACTCAGAAAAACACTCCTGTCCCATACGGTGCATCTTGAATGAAAGTTTTGCTGGAGATACATCAAAGCACACTTGACACCATAACCTAAAATTAAGTACTTGTGTCTTACAAAAGTTACTTTGTTCTTACAGGGTCAGCATGTAACAAAAACTGCTTTGAAGGCTCTAGACTATAAGGTTTACAGTCTAACCAACAAATATTAAGCACGTACACATTAAAATAAAGAGCTGAGCACTGAATTTATTGTCATGACAGATGCTGACCATGTAAAATCAAAGAAATCAGATCAAATTATTTACTAAGCCACATGAAGGTTACAGTGTGACACTTATACAAATTGGGGAAAAAGTGATGAGAGCTAACTAAAACCTTAAATAACAGCTAATTAATCAGTTATGTAATACTACAAATATGAATCTTAGAAGAATGAATGAATTAATAAAAAATACATAAATAAATAACCTCTGCTAAATGAATAAATTTTCGGAACGGTTACCTTATGATACCACTCGTGAAAACCTTCACACCCCTGCAAGATTAATAATACAGACCAGTAATTAGAGAGACTGCCTTTCTGTTTCCTAACAGCTCTTCCACTTTTTTAACGCACCACAGCTCAAGCTTTCATGTAATGTGGTGTCAGAATTGTTTTTGAATTAAGCGTTCATTATCTATGGTCTTTCATTATTTGCTGTCTTTTAAGTCATCCCTTGTGTATATTAATTGAATGTTATTTAACTGAAGGTCTAAAAATACGTAAATGATAAGATATAAAAAAAAATACTTTATCTTTGAAATATATTGGACATTCACCCCATCTCCAGTCTTGTTAAATGCAGTACATGGTCCATTTGTTTAATTTACATTTTTCGGGTGAAATATTCCTTTTGATTCAGTACTTTATATTATTAATTCATGCTATTCGATGTGACATTTTTTTTTTTTTTTTTACTTTTTCAAATGTATTTTTATGACATATCAGAATCAAGGCTATGCTGGGAAGATCAAAAAAACAGTTTTATTAAATAAAACAAATAAAAGAGGTTAAATTCATTCATGTATATTATTTGTATTTTTTACTGGATTAATGGATATTCGTTAAATTCATTATTTTATTATACAATTCTTTTTTTATTTACTTTGTTTTTACATTTACCATTTTTTTATGGCCAATTAGAATAAAATGCTATTTTCTGTGGACTTTTCCCATAGTTTGTTTTTCTCCAGAAACTCACCTCTTCCTTTGCAGTTTTGATCTTCACCCATGCTCCATCTCCGTTACTATACTGGAGGGGAGAACGAAAGTTGGATTTGTACTCAGTTTTCATTTTCCTGTCAGGCAAACAAAGAGGGACACGGTAAATACTTCTGTGGAATTTGTGAAAAAATCTATTTAACATAATTTGAAGAATGTATAATGTAACCTGTTGTTTATCATATGGACGTCAAAATATATATGTGGTGCTTATGTGCTGCTAATGCAAAATGTGTGAAACAGGCCTTTTGAGTTTTGTTTCTGTTTTTTTTTTTTCCTAGTCCTGCACAAAAAATACTACAGTCACCTCATAACTGTGGGTGAAGGTCTCTCAGTGCACAGGGTGACCACACTTCCTGTTGCTGTCGTCGATGGGTGACTTCCTCTTCGGGGCTTGACTTTCTGCTCTGTTGTTGCTCCTTCTTTTTCTTCTTCTTCTTGTTCCCCTTACTCTGGCATGATGGGCATTTAGGCAAAAGCACATGACAAACCACGTCAAAGGTGCAAACATTTTCGAAAATGTATACTTCCTTACTGTGCAATGAGGACTATGCATATAGAATGTGTAAAAAAAATTACGAGGAACTAACAGGTTAGTGAAACTGGTTTATCCAGCTCCATAGTTATGCAGTGATATTTGGAAAGTCTGTGTCCATTGACATATATGACAAAGCTGAATGTAGATATTTCTGTGTACCTTCTCTGGGGTTGTGTTCTCTGCATCAAGCTGTGGGACCTCGTATTGTTCAACATCTCGCCTCATGCGTGGTGGTCTGGAAGGAGGTGATACTTTGAAACTTCTCTTGTACTCACTCTCCATAATCACTGGGTTTGATTTGAAGGTGGCTCTGTTGTTACTGTACAACATCTAAAACAGATATGAAATAATCCAAAACACAAAAAATGAACCTGATGAAGGCATTCTGATAACAAGATACTACTGAGAAAGATAGTAGTGTTGCTCTCTGTAATTATCATTAGTTTAATCAAATTAATTTTTTTTCAATAAGCAATTCAAATAAAATTATATATATATATATCAAGTAATCATGCATCCACTGACATGAAAATCTCTATACTACCATCTAGTGGATAAGGATTTTTTTTATTGGCATTCAATTACACTAATATTTTAGTACTAATTTCTATCAATATAAGGAACGCATCATGTGACAAAAAGCGCTGTGTCCAATATGTCAGATAATCTGGCCAGGAGATATAATAAAGGACTGGATGCAAGCCTATGTGTCATGTTAAAAATGATTTTGAATTATGACAATGCTCATAAAAATGCAAAAAAGTACCTCATGAGCAGCTAGCAGGGGCGAATCAGCCACAGGCATTTTCCACATGAACTGCCTCTGGTACTCAGAGCTCAAACGGCCATTCCTCTGTCGCTCCGATCTCAGTCCCGCTCTTTTCCCTAGGCCATGGTTAATCTAATAGAAAACACAAGCTCAGAATAACTGTAACTGCATGTATGTTGTATTAATAACGTTAAAAATACAATTCTAATTGTTGTAAACACTAAGTTACGGATGTTATAAATGATTTTGGGGGGGGGGGGGGGGGGCAAAAATGTAAATGTTGTATAAAAATTTTTTATTAACTTCAATTATTGTTGTATAGAATGCTCCTTATATTTTGTGATAAGGTATCAGAGAAACGGTGAGGAAAAACTCCAAAACAGTCGGTAAAACCTCAGGGGGGAAAACATGCTCGTCCACATACTCTGGTCAGATATTCTGTTTATTGAAAGGACTACATATGAACAGAACTACAAATGGCCCTCCTTAAATGTGTTGCCATTTTGCGTTATTGTTATTTAAAGTTATTTTCCACACTCATTTATAACCAGACTCACTCCATTCTGTTGCTGCTGGTCTGCAGCAGGGGTGGATGTCTGAGCTGCTTGCTCCTCTGCCTGTAGTTGTTGGGATGGTGCAGCGGTGCCCTCTGGTGGCACGGGGTCTCTTGGGGCAAGAGGGGTTGCTACTCTTTCTGCACTAGAGGCTCTGAGTCTGAGCACAGGTGTGACAGCTGGAGGAGTGACAGGCCTGCTCTTCTTCTGACACTGTAGAGATGGATCATGCCTTTCCCATCGGAAAGAACTGGATATCTGAGGTGGATAAAATGGCACTTTCCTTTTCGATATGAATTGGGGTTCCCGAGTAATTCCTTTAAATGCAAGAAGAAAGATCAATCAATTCAATTTTAATTTATTGTGTGATAATCTTTTTAATTTTAGTAAGACACATCTATCAACACATCTAGCTATCTATCTGACTATCTATCATCTGCAATAGCGATGTCAATCATCTGATATCTCTACTCTCTTCTAACTATCTATCTATCTGTAGTCTGGACAATAACGATCAATCATGCGACATATTACTTCTATCTAGCTTCTATATCTGGGGTTAGTCGGACAATACTCACTCATCAGACAATACTATCTATCTATCTATCTATCTATCTATTTGTGTTAGTCTGACATAAGATCAATCGTCAGACAAATATCTTTTCTATCCATCTATGCTATCTATCTATACTATCTATCTATCTATCTATCTACTGTATCCTTACAATAAAGATCAAATCGTCACATATCTGTCCTAATCCGATCCATCTATCTGTCTGTCTAGCTATCTATCTATCTATCATCTATCTATCTATCTATCTGTATCTGACAATAAAGATCAATCTTCGACAATATCTCCTATCTCTTATCTATCTATCTTCTATCTATCTATTTGTTTATCTATCTATCTATCTATCCATCCAGTACATACTTGACTGGTCAGAGCGCAGTCCTGCCAGTCGCATCCTGCGATGTGGAGAATCGCTTCTGGATCGTGTTGTTCGACCCTTGTATTTACTCGCTGATTCCCTATTAGAATTAAAGCATACAGAAAACAAGTACACTTTATAGCATAAGTAAAGCACACTTTACATTTAGTATGTTATACAATCTGCACATTCAAATGAGAGGTCTGGGAAATGATATATCTTCGATTTATTAGAAAAGCCCTGCTTAATAACTAGCTCTTAAGTGACAATTGGATAATCTTGATGCCTTTAAATCCGCGTACAAACTTCTTCAAGACATAACAGGAAGTAACATTACCATAGACTGTATAAAAACAGAACGTTACCGACGGTAACTTGTAAAGGGTTTACCGTTTAAGACGCTTCTTAATAAAATCACATAGTTTCTATTTGTTTTCAGCAAAGCGTAAACTATATATTACACGGGTTCGTATTAATGTATATTTAGTTACTAAATGTAAACACCTGAAATAAATCTCAAAACTGAAAGCATTTCTGCAGCCTGCAGCGCGCGCTCTCTTTTCCTCAAACTAGTGACGTCGCACGAGCTCGTGCACCTTCAATCTGGTCTAACTGACCATGTTATAAACAGTTTCCAGTGGATGATAATTTAATTAATTTACCTTAAACCGCACAGGCATTCTGAGCCAGTGGTGACTAGTGCACAGACAGGTCCGTGGACAAAAGAAGTGTTTTTGTCTCACGCTTAGTGGAGTAAGATTAGACTCGGTTACATGCTTTGCCGTTACCTTGGTGAGGCTGCAGCGTCCCAGGATACGCGCATGCGCACTGCTGTAAACCGATTTGGTTATTCCTTTACGTACCTGTCACTTGTTTGTGGTGTGTGTGTGTGTGTTGTGTGTGCCACTTAAACCAATATTTTGGGGACAATTTTTCACCCCAGAAAGTGAGTAAAAAACCTGACAAAAACTTACATCCTCATTTGTAAAACTGGTATAAAAATAAAGTAGGCTAAACAAAGTTTTTTTGAAATTGTAAAAATGCAGAATGTTTTCTGTGAGGGGTAGGTTTAGGGTTAGGGGTGGGTTTAGGTTAAAGGGGTCAGATGATGCTGCTAAAAATAAACATTAATTTTGTGTATTTGGTGTAATGAATGTTTTTAAGGTTAAAAAAAAACACATTATTTTCCACATACTGTACCTTATTGTTTCTCCTCTATGCCCCACCCCCCCGCGCCTTTTTGAAACGCGTCGATTTTTTACAAAGCTCAGCGGTCTGAAAAGCGAGGTGTGCTCTGATTGGCCCGCTATCCAGTGCGTTGTGATTGGCTGAATACCTCAAGCTTGTGACGGAAATGTTACGTCCCTTACTATATTGTGATGCCCTGTCAGGCCTGAGCGATGATTCAAAAACATTAAAACGCATTATAAACGAGGCATTTTGTTGCATCCAGTGGGGACATAATTTATGGATTACAATGACTTATACTGTATTTTTATGTCTTTTTTTTACGTGTTGCATTGCGTCGCGCCGTGTAAACATAAAACCATGTCTGCTTTTGTGATCGGAGAAACAACAAACAACACGCTACTCTACACTGCTCAAAAAAACTAACTTCTCGCTTAAATATAAAATATATAAAATAAGAACTCTTATAAAATATAAACAACGTACTTACAGTGTCGTGCGTCCGAACGCCGACATGGTAGTCCTACTCGAACCAGGACCATGAACCAGCCCTCCATAAAAGGCGCTGCACACAAACAGTCTGAATATTTGGGTTGAAATGTTCTGGAAACAGTGTTGTAAAATACAACTTAACCACCGATTTCTAGTTGTCCTCTTTTGGAAGACCAAACAAAAAAGTTTCGCTTTCACAACGAAACACAGCACAACAGGCGTCTTTATACCTGGCGTGGCAGCAACAATCCTACTACTTGCGAGAATAAAGTTACGCCTTCTTTTTTGCGTGAACATTTGGGTGGTGTTATGCATATCTTCCCACATTGTGATGTAGACATGTTGGGGCGTGTTTAAACGAGGCGTTTTTAGGTAGGAGTGGTTGACTCTTTAACTTTTATAACGAATATCTCTTTGGGATTTGAGACTTTAGTCTTTGCAGCTTTACAGATTTTCTTTATGCACCAAGAGTTTGTAACACTCCAACGAGAAAGGAAAATTGAATTTGCATCATTGACCCCTTTAAAAAGTTGTATAACTATCTTTATATAAAAACAATAGAAGTCTATGCAATGTCCACATTTAGATAGCTAAGTAAACGTGTGCGTGTGTGTGTGTTGGTGGTTGTGGTGGAGTATTGTAGTCTTAGTAGTATACAGAGTGTATTAATGATACTCTCATTGGTCAGATTTGATTTTCTTTGCGGAACAATTTAAATAAATTAAATTGGGGGAAACATTTTTTCTCACAAATAAAAGAAGTATCATTTCAACTTAAAATGTATACAAAAAGAGCTGACATTGCTATATAGCGTACATAACATGCTCTTTTTGTTTAAATTCTACAGAAACAAATTAGGTAATGTCATTACTCTCAGATTGTTTTAAGTGATATTGTTGCCTTTGTCAGATGTAGCATTCAGTTCATCTGACAATTATTATATTTGGGTATTTTGCTTCAGATTCCACAAAAGATTGTTTTCCACCAAAAAAAAAAAGATGTTGATTTTGATTTTTAACATGTTAATGCAGAGTTTCAAACGGTAAACCTATCGCAAAATTTAAAAGTCCCGAGGCTTCTACGCCATTCATCACTTTTACAAATAATGTTCAGTACAAGGATGGCAGCAGCACCTTTCCGCGACAATCTGCGGGTCTCTCAGAATTGGGGACGTGGCAAGACGTGCAATAAACTCGAGCAATGCATCAAAAGATTTTGAAGCCTCGGCGCTGATTGGCTTTCAGATTTACTGTAGCCAATCAAAAGAGAGTGCGGTGAGTCGCGCGTTTTTAAACAACGGTTTCCATTACATCCGGGGTTCGTTGTGCTGAAGTGGCCCAATGGCAGTGGATGGACTCCACTGTTTGGGCTGTGATTGGATCGCTGCGTTACCCCAGCCTGAAAAACGGTGTGGCACAGGGGTGTGCAGAGTAAACCAAAGACGCGGTATTATATCTGGGATTCTCGGCCTCGTATTAAATCTAGGTATGTTTGTATTTTATACACGGTTTGATACTCTTTTGCATGTTTGGTCTTTAGTAATGTGATTGACCACTGCATTGACTGACCGTGTACGTTACGTTGTAATGCCGACTCACTTAAAGGGACAGTTAGTATTGAACGTGAAAGGGATAGGTTACCAAAATAATACAATTTTGTCATCATTTGCTCACCCTAAGGATGTGGGGTGATAATAAAGTGGGAGTCTATGACTTCCTTTCATCTGTGTGAATAAGAAAAGGTTAAAGACGGACACGGCCCATTCACCATTTCACTTTCCTTGCGTCTTATTCCATACCTAAAGTGGTGTGTGAGCATCACATCTTAAATGTTGTGTAATACACTTTTTTTTTTTTTGTGCCTGTGTTTGTTCTGCTTCAGATTAGTATATAGTCTTAAATTTTTGGTTAAACACTAGTAAAGAGCTATTGTGTACTTTGAAAGGCAAGAACATCTTATTGCCAGGTAAATCCTAATCAATCTGTTTATAAATTTGTCATATGTGATTTATTTCTGGTGTGAATGATCTCTAATTGAGTCTAAAATTACATGCTTATATGTGGGGGGGGGGGGGGTGTGCTAATGTTTGTTGGTGTTCTTGGGCACTTATCATTTTCACCTTTTTTTATTTCCCATTTTATTTTTTTTTTTTTTTTCTTTTTCCTCCCCCATTCTCCTGGAAACCCATTTTTGTCATGTCTCGCTGGTGTTTCCTGTCAAAAGTCCTTGGCCTGGATATTTTGCAGTGTGGATGGTTATTTTCCCCCCCCCCCGTTACCACATTTACACTGCCCTTTTAAGGTTTAGGGGTTTAGTCATTTTTTCCACCAGTAATTCATATTTTTATTTCACAAGGACTTATTATATTGGACCAAAAGTGACAGGTAAAGACATTTATAATGGTTGCAGGAGGTTTCAAATTTCATAGAACAGCTTTTTTTTCTGTGTATTAAGCGTCCCAGCAGTGAATTTGGTTTCCAAAAACACTCGAGCAGTCACAGCTGTTTCCATTCTGGCATAATAAGAAATGATTCTTGAGCAGTAAATCAGCATATTAAGAATCATTTCTGAAGGATCACGTGACAATGAATACTGGAGTAATGATGCTCAAATTCCCTTTGACATTAACATGAATAAATGACATTGTAACAGATATTCACGTAGAAAACATTTTTTTAAATTGCAATAATATTTCACAATATTCCTGTTTTTACTGTATTTTTGATTAAATAATTGCAGCCTTGGTGAACATAAGAGACTAACTTTTGAACGGTAGTGCACGTTACACTTCTTAGTCAAACATACAGTGTTTACATTCACTGATTCAAACAGACCTTGAAACACGTAAAAGTATGTTTGCACGTTGGATTATTTAAACGTTGCCACATCAGAAATTTCTGTGATCAGTATTTATTTTAGTGGAATTTGGTAAGTGTATATATATGTTAATATTTGCTCTCTCTTTCACCAGAGCTTATGTGATGAAGATGGAGATTAGGCCTCTGTTGATGTGCTTTGCTCTGTGCGTGGTCTACGCCACCAGCAAACCCACAGAGAAGAAGGACCGTGTCCTCCATGATGCACCACTGAGCAGCAAGGAGCATGACGACGGCACAAACTTTGACTATGACCATGATGCCTTCCTTGGGGAAGAGGAAGCCAAGACGTTTGATGACCTGACCCCAGAGGAAAGCAAGAATAGGCTTGGGTAAGGATTGTGCCGAGTGTTAAAGGGAATTTAGAAGTGATTCTCAGCAACAAGATGACCGGAAGTCATTCATTTTCATTGAGAGTTGGTCGTTTCAATATAAAATAAATGATTAAGAGAAAACATACTCTTATAGTTAATTTATATCCGTATGTGATTGCTCTTTTTGTGCTGCCTTTCAGTAAAATTGTGGATAAGATCGATGCAGACGAGGATGGCTTCGTCACAGAGGCAGAGCTGAAAGCATGGATCAAAAAGGCTCAGAAGAAGTACATCTATGACAATGTGGAAAGACAGTGGAAGGATTTTGACATGAATAATGATGGCATGATCTCCTGGGACGAATACAAGAATGTCACTTATGGCACCTACCTTGGTAAAAATGCAGTCTGTTTTTATAAACAAGGTTAAAGAATTGGTCACCCAAAATGGAAATGTACACACACACACATGTAGTTCCATACCTGTATGTATTTCCTTCTGCTGTGTAGCACGAATAATAATTTATATCTATTTATATAGCTATAAACACACAGAAGAACAAAGGATTATTAAAACACTCATTGTAATTCTGCTTGTATATGCTGTGATGTAAAACTACAAATTCTCACACCTTTAATGTTTTAGGGTACACACAAAATGAAAATTCTGTCGTTATTTACTTACCCTCATGTTGTTCCATATCTGCTTGACTTTCTATATATATAATGAAAGTCAATTGGGCCAGTGACTTTCATTTTATGAACAAAAACACTTGAATTTTTCTTCAAAATATGTTCCATAGAAGAAAGTCAAGCAGATATGGAACAACATGAGGGTAAGTAAATAATGACAGAATTGTCATTTTTGTGTGTACCCCTTATTAAAAGATTTAAAGGTGAATTGTGTAGTTTTTACATCACTCGCATATCCAAGCAGAATTACAATAAGTGTTTTAATAATCATTTGTTCTATCTGTGTTTTTATAGATGATCTTGAATCTGATGATGGCTACAACTACAAGCAGATGATGGCTAGAGATGAACGGCGCTTCAAAATGGCTGATGGAAATGAAGACCACATCGCTGACAAAGAGGAGTTCACTGCTTTCCTCCATCCTGAGGAGTATGAGCATATGAAGGACATTGTTGTGTTGGTGGGTCTGTTATTATTGGCAAGTCGGTTCTATACTAGGTTAAAGTTAATGTGAAGCCTGTTTGTAACCCATTTAACTTCTGTAAACTCATTTCTAACCTGAAGTCTTTTGTGCTCACCAAGGCTGCATTTATTTGATCAAAAATAATACAGTAAAATCAGTAATATTCTGAAATTCTCTCTACTCTTTTATATTTTAACATATTTTATAATGTAATTTATTCCTGTGCTGGGTAAGCGAATTGTCTCATCAGCTTCCCAGTCTGCAGTGTCAAATGATGCCTTCTAAAGCAGTCTATATGCTGGCTGTGGTGCTGGTGCTCAAGTAACATTTCTTATCATCAATATTGAAAACAGTTGTGCTCCATAATATGTGGAAATCGTGATACATTTTTTTCTTCATGCCTCTTTAATAAATAGAAAGTTCAGAACATACAGCATTTATTTGAAACAGAAATCTTTTATAACAATACAAATGCCTTTACTCTCACTTTTAATCAAATAAATGCAACTTTTCTGAATAAAAGCATTAATTCTATGCCAAAAAAAAAAATCTTACTGACCCCAAACATTTGAATGGTAGTGTGTAATAGTGATAAAATGTTGGGGATGAGCATAATTTTATCCATTGAGAATTGGTGACGTCAAATGAAAGTTAATGAAAAAGTAAAATGGCAAACTTTCTTTTCCTTCATAACGTGCATTGATGCATTTTGCTTAATAAGACCAGGAACATGTATGAAGGACATAAACAGGATCATTATGTTTACATAGTTACTAGGCTTTGTCTGTCTTTTCTGTAACCTGTTTCACTAATCTTTAAATTTTTTGATTAGGAAACTATGGAGGACATTGATAAGAATGGTGATGGTTTTATTGGCCTGGAGGAGTATATTGGTGAGTGAACTACAGTATTAGATAGGTTTTAAATTGGAAACTCTCTTACAAAATCTTTTAAAAGCTTTAATGGGAGTCAGTGTGCATTGCATAAAAATTTACATTTGTCAGTATAGCTCAACATCGGTTGAATTTTCTTGAATATCAGGCGACATGTACAACCACGAGGATGAAATGGATGAGCCAGAATGGGTGGCAACAGAGCGAGAGCAGTTTTCAGAGTTTAGAGACAAGAACAAGGATGGGAAGATGGACAAAGAGGAGACCATGGACTGGATCCTGCCGGCCGACTATGACCACGCAGAAGCCGAAGCGAAGCATCTGGTATATGAGTCTGACACGAACAAGGTGAGCCAACTTTAAAAACTTAATTTGTCAGATTTTCGTTGTAATTGAAATCATTTCAACTGAGTCTGTCACACTGTCTTTCAGGATGGCAAACTCACCAAAGAGGAAATACTCAACAAGTATGATTTGTTTGTCGGAAGTCAAGCGACTGACTTTGGTGAGGCTTTAGTTCGACATGAGGAGTTTTAATTCTTTTTTTTTTCTAGTATAATAGATAATTACTTTTTAACTTGTTTTGGTAAAAGAATATAATTTATTTTATATTGCTTCATCATAATACAACACTAATTCCTGAGATTTAGTTCACTTGATAGATTGTTTTCCCTTTTTGCACACGGAAATGCATTCATGACTCTACTTAAGATTTTATTTTTTATTTTTACTGTAAAGTGTGTTAGCAGTGTTTTTTTGATCCATCTTTGGAATCGTGGTCCATGTACAGCATTATTATCATTTCAATAACTGTTTACATGTGAACCTGGACCACAAAATCAGTCTTATGTCTCTGGGGTATATTTGTAGCAATATCCAAAATACATTGTTATTGGTCAAAATTATCGATTTTTCTTTTTGCCAAAAATCATTAGGATATTAAAGATCCATGTTCCATGAAGATATTTGTAAATTTCCTACCATAAATATATCAAAACTTAATATTTGATTAGTAATATGGTTTGCTAAGAACTTCATTTGGACAACTTTAAAGGCGATTTTCTCAATATTTCGATTTTTTTGCACCCTCAGATTCCAGATTTTCAAATAGTTGTATCTCGGCCAAATATTGTCCGATCCTAACAAACCATACATCAATGGAAAGCTGTCAGATGATGTATAAATCTCAATTTCAGAAAATTGACCCTTATGACTGACTGGTTTTGTGGTCCAGGGTCACATATTTGTTTTGTGAAGCGTTTATTTTATTCAGAGCTAGATTCAAGGCAGTTTTATACCTGTTGCTTCTGATCTATGATCAGCTCCCCCTGCTGTTCACAGTCCTGCTCATTAGGATACTGTAAGTACAGAAAACTCTCAGAATGGCTTCTTCTGAGGGATTATACAGATAGGTATAAAATGCATGTATATATTCACACATGTATATGTGAATATGTATATAGTTTTATACATATAACCACATTATAAACACACAGTGTGTAATTCTCTTGGCACAAGCTTTGATTTTAGAGCCATAGGTCATGATCCTCTCAAGGCAATATCCTTTTTTTCTTTCAATATTTATTTAGAAAAAAACCCTTGTCTTATTCAGTCACACATCCATGAATTTTTTTATTGATAATAAGATGTTTGTTTTCTTTAATAGACACTCTCATTGTGCCTTTCACTGAATTTTTTATTTGATTTGGATATTTAGATTAGGGCTATATGGCTAAAACCTCAAATTGTTTTGGTTTGTAGGGTCCAATCGAACATTTTACTGAATAGTTTGTTGCTTTCAGCTTCATTATTTGATGTTTGCAATATGTTTGTAACGTACTTTGTGGTCCATTAGTCTTTTGAATGCATTTTATTTTTTCTTTATAAAATGTTTTGGCACCCAGTGGCTTCAGGTGACTTCCTTCAAGTGGTGCCATTTCAGCATCTACAAATTGTATCTTGAAAACAACAAATTGTCAATAAAACAAAATTATGACTGAAATTTTAATAATTTTCATGTCGGTATTTTACAATAATAATTTATTTGGTTTAGTTTTATCCCAGATGCAAAGTAAATTTTTGCTTATGTACCTATTCTACTTATTGTAAGTTAGAGTAAATATAATTTCAAAGTAATATGTATTATGTTTAAATCTATCATCCTGGATCAGTAGCCTTTATCAGTGTTTAGTGTCATTGATATACTATTACAATTTTTATTAATATTTTGAATTCAGTTTAATTTTTATATTTTCTTACTTTTAATTTTAATTAAAGTTTTAGTAATTTTGTTAAATGTTTTCATCATTTTCATTAGTTTTTATTAATTTTTAGTAGTCTATATATGTTTTATTTCAGTTGCAGCTTTAGATATTTTAATACTTAATGCCGTGGCGACAATCCTGAAATAAAATATATTTAATCAAATATGTTTCTTTTTTATTTTCAGGTCAAACTCGTTTTATTTTATTTCAAGTAACAAAAATAGTTGTTTTTATGTTTTTAGTTTTAATTTAACAACGATTAATTTAATTTAGTTAATGATTATAGCCCTGGAATTTATCAACCGACTTTTCATTTACTGACTAATTACCATTTAATGATGAAACAATGTTGATCTTCCCACCGATGGGATAAAGGCTATTTAGATTGATTAATAGAAATGAACAGGTAGAAGAAAAAATGCATCAAACAATATAAATCTTTATCTATTCTAAAATCCGGGCACATGTACAAATTCATGCACACTGTGTGTCTACTTACAACAAAACATGTACAGAAGTAATATAGATACAGATATTTGAGATCCAATGTCATGAAGCCAGTGATTGGACAAAAGCTGTCGCTCATGATTTGTTACCATCAAACTTCCAGTGAACGGATCCTCCGCTGCAAACAAGCAGATAGACTTGGATAATTCCCTTGTGATCTTGCATATCTTGGCTAATCCAGCCAGAAAGCTGGGCTTTAGTAAGTTCTTTAGAGAAGACGAGAGTAAACTGCTTAGTTATGCTGTGCTGTTTTGTCGAAGCAAGCCGTTTTGATTGGTATGGGCTTTTAGGTTACTACTAGTTTACTGAAGATCTCATTGTGATAGAATAAATGCTACTATTGAAAATGTAGTCAAAGAGAATTTTTAAAAACAAAATCCATTTTCCATTTTCAGTTTGCACAAGTCTCATCTTTATTTATTTAATTTTTATTCTTTTAGATTTTCTTGTGAAAGTTGAAAATTAAATATTCTACTTCATCGTCAATGCATAATGCATTGTTTTAACATGAAATCGCAATGTTTTTTCATTACAAAAAAATGAAATCGTAGTATTTGAAGGTGTACCAGTTCTGCACAGAAAGGATGGTAGGATAACGCCCTCCAGTTTGGCCATCCAGCGGACTGTATCTTTGGGACAAAGGAATTCCCTCGACCCTTGTCAAGATGTAAAGGTGCAGGATTTGAACAATCAGAGGGAGGATAACAAGAAAACAGGTCCAGAAAAGTTGTAAATGGGGTGTGGAATAATTTATGCGGACACAGAAGAGGTTTCGGTCTTGCTGGAAACCTCTGAGCACTCATCAATCTTCTTGCCCAATACAGTCTCCATGATGCAGGCATTGAACTGGAACACAAAATGACCGAGTATTAGCGTCTGTCTGCATGTGTAGTGTTGTTATTCAATGCATATGTGTTGTCCATCTCACCTGTTTGTTCAAGAAGGCATAGATTAGCGGGTTGTACATGCAGGAGCTCTTTAAAACAAAGCAGGGATGGCTACCAGACGGTAATCCTTGTTCGCATCATCAGCATAGGCTAAGCACATGGCTCTGATGGCATAAGGGCCATAGCAAACTATATAAGAGCCAACCATCACAATAACCACTCTGGACACTTCCTTCTCTGCCTTTTGGGTGGAGGCTGACTCAGCCTGCTGGCCTGCAATCTGTGGGTAAATTCTAAAACAACTTAAGCTTGTGAAATATATTTTTATTCCGATAAAGCATTCACACATATTCTACTTTCAGTCCTGAAAGTCCTACAAATTTTAAAAGTGTGATTTCTGGGAATGTTAAAGTCATATATATTACATATATAGTCATGTATATTACACACACACACGCATATTATATATGCATTAAAGTTTAAAATAATACTGAATTTAATTACTAATTATATATTTAATTATTTTAAAGCAATACTGAAAATTCAAAGTAATTAAAATCATAAGAGCTCATGGAAAAATCATGGTCATTTCTAAAGTAAATATAAATTTCTCTAGTTTTGCTTCATTTTCAAATATTTTATCTTCTAGATTTTTCTGTGTGAACATGATTGCTAAAAAGAAGCATTTTAAAAATCTGTATCCAATTGGAAAAGTAATGAAAACAAATGGAAAAGTCTTGGCTAGAAATTGTGAATCCCTGAGGAAAAATATTTGACAAAATTGCCAACATTGCCAACATTTGTGCGTCCATTGAATTGGAATCAAAGAACATAAAGTAGACTGATGTAATTAGTTAAGCATGCGCTGAAATTGAAATCAAAAGCCAAAAAATTTTATTATTTTTATTCAATAATATGTAGCCTATAATATTATGATAATCCTAAATAATATTGCCTGAATACACGCAATAAAGTAAATCAAATATTTATTTGAGAAAAAAAAATATCTACAAATGTTTATCTACATTTGTCCACAAGGGTGTATAAAAGCAAAAAGTTGGGATACTTACAGAACTTTTTCTTAGTGTGAAGAACATTTTAAAAATGTAAAGAACCTTTTTACACTATAAAGAATGTTTTGTGGCTTGGAAATGTTCCATGGATGTCAAACATTCCTCATGGAACCATAGATGCCATTAAAAATGTCATTTTTAAGAGTGTCACGTCTATGCCATTCAAAGTTTGTCGACTCTCCGTCTTACCCGCAATTGATCCCATAGCCGATTCCATCGCACACAACGTATGACCAAGGAAGTAAGAGGAATACTTGGCTTACGGAGAAAGTGTCAAAAATGAAGCCTGCTATAGGGAGATGTTCACCAGAATGTAATTGAGAGGCTGTCAGAGTTTCTTGTACTTCATTGTAACAAAAATGACAATGGTGTTCAGAGGCACACCCACGAAAAATACAAAGCCCATGAAAGCTGCCTGCAGGTAGAAAGCCCACTTGGGGGCCAGGGGGTACTGTGGGCCCTCGAAGGGGCTGACTTTGGAGAGGTTCATAATTTAAAAGGCCCACACATCCATGGTTGCGCCTTTAGTGGCCTTGTTCTTGCACGGTGTCCTGGTGGAGTCAATGAGCAGCCTGACTGGCCAAATACTGATGGGATGGCCTTTTATAAAATCCTCAAAGTCTTGCCTGGTGTGAAAAGTTGGGGGTAAATGGAGATGAAAAGGAAGATCATCCTCTGGGTGATCTTCCGGACATGTTGTTGGGATAATCTGTCCTGTCCATGCAAATTATGCTCAACATCCCCTAGAATCTCTAAGCACATGATTAGGCAACACATGTTGCTCTACAAATGCAGAATATCATATGTTTTAGATTGTATTTGAGCATAAACAACAGGGTGCATGCAGCATGTTTAACATCTAGAAAGACACTTCTAAAAGGCCATTAATATTCAGTGATATTATCTTGAACTGGTATTAAGCTTGAACTGAATTGAGCTATTGTCTTCAGGAGAGAAGTCAAATTTATTTCTTAATCGACAATCTTCGCAACATTGACACAACTGAACAGAATTTAATAAATATTGAACTGACTTGAGCTGAATAACGAGATTATTGTATTTCTGCTAGCTGCTGTCAGTGGTTAGCATTTAACTTACATAGTCAACAACCCAATGAGCCCACATATTGGTTCACATTTGACCTGTATTTTGCTTTCCAATAGCTTTAAATGAAGGTTTCAGATTGGTAACGAATCAATGAAATCAAACTATCTTGAATCTTCAGTTCATGTTTTCTCATTTAACGTGTTGAGCTGTGACCAGATCTGAGGACGTCTTGGTCGACTTTTGTGATTTCACATAAGAGAACTAATCAAAATAAGGATAACAGAAGTAGTTTGCAAGTTATGAACTGTTGGGCCCCATCACTGAGTCTCCTTTAGTATTACTTTACATGCAAGTCCACAAGCAACACATATATCAGAGGTAAACAGCAATGAATTACATTTCTTTTTTCCCTTTTTTTTAAACTTAATTTGAATCATTTGGCCAGTAAATTAAACGAGTTTAACACTTAAAAGTACAAAATATTGTATACGTGTCTCAGTCAACCATAGTCCTATAGTTATTTCACAACTTGCAAATCACTTGTTAATCTTTAGCCTATAGCCTAAAGGACACAGTCATTTTTGGTGTTATGACTCGATGCTATAGTTGAATCTTAATTTCTGAAACCTATCTGCCTGGATTTATTTAAGTATGTCTGGTAATTCAACAACAAGTTGTCAAGTTGTTTTTCAGAGGATTGTACGATTCTTTTATGATTTAGCTTTTAAGATTTAGCTTCAATGATTTTTAGATAGAGTTTTATTGTCTGATAAGAAATGTAAAAAGTATCAGTACTGTACATTTCTGAATTGGCTAATGCTTTAAAGAAACTTTGCTTGAAAGTTTTTGAAACTTCTAAAGTCTAACACCGAATTATCTCTGTACTGAGTACTAAAACACTTTCCTAAAACACATGGAAACCACATGGAAGGTAACATAACAGGTAACCTATAGTATTGGGCTATTTTTTGGGGGCCAAACAAGGTTGTTAATTCTTGGCTTCCATTTCATGAGCAGCAGTATAAGCAGGTGAAAGGCAAACCAAACTCTTAAGGTCCCCAAGCACAAGGATGAGCCGTAATCTGGAAACAAGATTTACTTAAACCAATCACTAAAAATCCCCACAAACCATATTGATCATGTCACAGAGGGATTACGTCCAAACTGGCAGTTTATCTTGTTAGCTAAGACTTAGATTGTGGGTCAACTTTGTTAACTTGGGGAGAGATAAAGAGTGTTAAACTGTAAATCCAATACATCCGGCCTCTTTGTATACACCTCATTTTAGTTCCTTCATTTCTCCTCGGAGAAACTTCCCTTCCCCTCTCTCTCATTACTTTCCTTTGGTTTCGGCATGGTAAGTATTGTTTTTATAGGTTACAAGCGTTTGGTTAATGATAAAGATTCATTAAAACTGATCAAATTAAGAAATTCATCATAGCCTGATCATTTATTCATTGCTAATGCTAAGTATTGCCTCTTTTGGTTTTGTAAGTTCAGCTTGTTTATTTTGCGCTCTTTATTTGCATAGAAACAATCAAAAGCTAAATTTTGCAGTTCTGTTTAATTGATTGTTTGTAGGTCTTTAATTTGAACTCGCTGGGAGAAATATGTTTTCTGTTTATATACATAGATATACTATGGATTATGTTAACATAATCCACACAAATTTTATAGTATTAATGACCGGCATGTTTGACAATTTACTTATTTTAGTTTATATTGCATTTTTTCCCCCTCCAACTTCTTGATGAAATCAAATGTGCTACTTGTAAAAGTTGAAATAAAAATGCACTTATGTTTGTGTCAGATATTTTGTACAGTGTGTTGATTTTGTAGACTTATAAATGTGGAATGATCTAATTCATGAAAGTCAGAAGCCATCCATTGACCCGGGTTTGTATTGTAACCAAGCTATGTATCTGAGTTGCATGGGTATGATACGACCTGGGTTACAGGAAGGTCATGGACATCCTGGGAATTATAGAGATGAACTGCGTAATGCACCTTTATCAACTTCATGTCAGTAAATGATAATTGAACCAAATATGTTTAAATTCATTGAATGTGTGTGAATAAAAATAGATAGGATTTTTGATGTTAAAACTGAAATATACATGTATGTGTATTAAAGCCATCTATATGGAATTTTGCTGCTTGGATGATCTTTTTTTATTTTAGTCTGTTATGCCAGTGTGTGAGAGAAGCATGTGTATGTGAGAAGAAAAAAAGAGAGAAAAGAAACAGATGAAAGAGGGAGACTGGGAAAAAGACACTCAAGAGGTTGAAACTGATCTCATGATATTTTTTTTCATATTATATTATACTTAAAACATTACATATAAGAAAACAACTAGCTATTTCAGCTAAAGCGATTTTTTAATTCCTATTCCTACTTGTCATTTCACATATATTAATTGAATTTCTATATGCAGAAACTAGTAAATTCAGTAATATGATAAATGTTTGTAAAATATTCTATTTAAAAATGAATTATAGCCTACTCATTTATTAAAAACATATTATTTTATTTAAGCACAGAGTCATTCTCAAAACAGTGACATTTGTAGGATTTGTAGCAGGCTATTCAGATTAGTAGTGATGTGACATTTGAACCGAGGCATCCGAGCTCGTGTGGAGAATAAATGGACGTGCCAGTGCTGCGTTCAGCCCTGACAAAACGGTGCAAAACGTATTTTTTAAACGGAAACGGTGGTGCGTTGAACACACAGTTCTGATGACGCAAGAGTTGCAACTATGGCAGCTGTGAAGGCCATTCTTTGTGTTCTTTTTGAAGACTTTTCGGAGCCTGATGAAATCGGTATAAATACGTGTTTAATACTGCAAAATAAAAGAGAACCTTGCCCTCCAGAATAAAAGAGAACATCCCAATCGAGTGAAGGGATTTGTGGAAACTGTGGTTCCTAATTACATTTCATTTACATTTAGTCATTTAGCAGACACTTTTATCCAAAGCGACTTACAATTGGGGGAATTATTGTGATCCAACATTTGCCTCGCATTTCAGGATGAAAAGACAAACATTTCAGGTGACGGATAATCCACTTCTTACCTCCGAGACCATGTGTTATGATCTATATGACCTTATTATTTTTATTGCGAGTATTAGGCTTATCATTATTGCTGATCACTGTTGTTGTGCTGTTATTGTAATATTTACTATTATATAATCAGAGGGGTATAGAAAGGTTTATTAAAGTGTCACTCCATAATACAGTAGCAAAATATATAAATATGTATAGTATTTTTATGTTACATTATTAATCAGTGTCTACACCTTCCTAAGGAAAGGATATGGACCAGAAGACATTGCAATTTATACTAAATGATATTTAGACAGACTTAAAGAAGTTCCAGATCTATACTTGTGCTCTTATTATTTCAGTTAGTTTGCCTTTAATGTAAATAAACATGTGCAAACAATATACCTTGCTCTTGTGAATTTTATTTGGATGTTAATTACATTGTGCGAGCATTCTCTTTAATACCGCGTGGTTTATATGCTGCTGCTGATTGGGCTGACATGTTTAACACACCCTTAAACAAGAGAAAACGCATCTCAAACCCGTTGCACACCGTTTCCAGGAAACATGTCGTTCAAACCGGAAACCGTAGCAAAACATTGCGCACCTGTTTGAGTTTGAACTTGCCCCCTTGTGTTGTTAATTTAGAAATCACGTGGCCAGTGACAAACGAAACCTTACTTTCTGTCGAATCACGTGGGTGTCGGAATGTTCAAATCCCCAGGTCTTACTTTACGAGCAAGTGTTCATTCAGACTTATGCAGTTACAGTTTAAATACCCAGTCATACAAGTAATATGAAGAATACAAATTATTTCAGGAAAATAACATATTTGCCATTTATGCAATTCATATATGCCTACATTATTATGCTATTACATCATATTGATATTCGTACTGGCATTTAATGCCACAGTTTAATGGGTAAATTAATTTATCAGAGAGAGAAATTCAACACACGCACACACACTGTTAGGTTTTTATTTTTATGGAATATGTGGTGGCTGCTTCGTCCTACGCAGCTTCTTTCACAGGCTTTTGGCTGCTTTATTTTTACTAACCACCAGATAACGTTTTTTCCCGACACTCTCAAAGCTTTGAATCTTTTCCCAGAACAGTCTTCAGTTTTGCCCATCACTACAGATTAGTGTTCAACATCTATGATTTGTTCAGGGACTGATTCGTATGTGCAACTTGTACAGCAGAAATGTAGGTCATAAAGTAAAAATAGCCTATTGATAAATGTAGGGTTAGTAACGTAATAAAATATGCTATTAAACCATTGTTTGTCGAACAATAAATGTAATCGATAAAGTGTAAATTACTAGTCATATAATATAGATAATAACAACAGCACAGCAATACTGAAATACACGAATTTTTATTATTTTTATTATTAATAAAAATGTAATTTTATTATTCAGTTCTTTTGGTGAATCGACATTCAGGACGACCGGTGTGGTCCGATTCCCTCACGAATGACTCTTCTGAACCGGTTCTTTTTAGTGAAAAATCAAAGCAGTTTCAGTCGGGGCGGGTACTGACTCAGTTGAATTCTAACAAGTAAAAGATATTTTCCCATATCTGACTTGAAATGAACCAGAACTTCTACTGTGTTATGCTAGGTGTGGCTAATGAAGACTTAAATCAGACACTTGACTGACTGTTTAAATAAAACGTAGTATTTGATTGTAATCGGTGGTATTTTATTGAATAAATAAATCTCACTTTGTTTGGTTTAATATTTTAGGCAACATATACTTTGGGACTAATTAGCAGGACTGCATTTTAAAAAAAAAGTTTAACATCCTTTGAAAACCTTTGAGTTCTGAATTAAGTTCGTATTTTTTTTTTTTTTTTTTTTTTTTTTTTTTACTTCTGTTCTGCTGATTGCAGTAAATTAAATAAGTGCCTTTCCCCCTAAAAGTATTTCTTCCTTGAAAATCCTAAAAGAATCGAAGTGTTAATGATTATGAATCCGTCACCTTTTCATGAGAGTGACCCTTAAATAGTGTGCAGCAGTGGGTGTGTCTCTAATGAAATGATCCACGTAACAAGTATACCTCTGCATATACTCAAATCACAAACGTTAAAATACGTTCGTTCCAACCTGTTCCTGTTCAGAAGAGGATATATTTCCAAGAACTGCACGAATAGCGCGTTATTATTATAAAACCGCTGTAGTCCGGACTCATTTTAGTTCCTGTGCCGCGGTTTCCACACGGACTTGTTTGACAGGAGCGCCATATGTCTGCTTGAGATGGCGGCCAGATCGGAGAACGCGAGGGCCCAATAAACAGTCAACCTGCGCGTCTACAACCTTCCGAGAAGCGCAAGCCGTGTTATTTACCTCATATCTACACCCTCTAGGAACAGAAGAACGCTATGGAAGGCGGGAAACCCAATCTGCCGCTGGTTTACCAGGCCGTGCAGGCGCTGTATCACGACCCGGACCCTGCCGGCAAGGAGCGCGCCTCGGTCTGGCTGGGAGAGCTGCAGAGATCGGTGCGTTCATGAGCGGGCCTACTGCGCCACAGCACCTTCGCCCACTAATAAACTTTAACAATATGTACTGCATTGCAAATAGTGTCCGTTAAGGCCGCAGTGAAGCTTTAAGAACCATAAACAGCAGCTGTGTTGGGAAGTGGCGGTGGTCACATGTGTTTGGACTGTTGTCGGGGTTTATTTGTATCCATTGCTGAATCCATTCAGCGGTGGTTTGATGGCTTTAGATCGAGTTTTGGGTAGATTTAAGCAGCAAGTTTAGCAGAAAATAGGGTTTATCATCTAGACCACCTTGTTAGTAAGCTGATGACTGTGTTTTAAACATGTTAGCTAGTTCCTTGTAGCTGGTTGACCATGTTCCAAAAACCAGCTTGTCCACCGTATAAACCGGAATAACCAACTAGTAGCTATTATTTGCTGGTTTAAGATGTTTTACCATTCTAGACTAGCTGGAAACCAGCTACTGTTTCAAAACCCATCTAGTTTAAGCTGGGTTTACCAGCAGGGTAGGTTGAATTCAGACATGACTGATTTGGATATACAGCTTTTTTTTTATATAGCATCATTAGACATATTTTAAATATTGATATTATAACATCAACACCGCAATTGTAATTCCAGTGTAGATGCATTTATGTTGCCTCTGCTGTTTTGCCCTTTGAGTTACTGGTTCTTCACTTAGTTCCACTTCAGCAAAGTGTAAGATTAGTGATAAGGAAGGTGTTAAGATTGTTGGGGTTAAGAACTACGCATTTGTTGCTTATTGCAGAACTAAGTGGCGCAATATTATGTTAATAGTGTGAATTGCATGGCTTCACAAATGACACTTAAAGGGATAGTTCACCTAAAATGATTGTTGTTTACACCTCTCGTTGTTACTCACCCTCATCTTGTTCAAACCTGTACTGAATTTCTTTCTCTGAACACACAGAAGAATTTTGAATGTAACCAAACAGTTGATGGTGGCCATTGAGTTCCATAGTATGGATTAAAGGCAGAGTAAGTGATTTCTGGTAGCCAATGTTGATATTTGAAATCACCAAAACAAACACGCCCCTACCCCAAAAGGGTCTTGCCCTATTTTGATAGCTCCGCCCCACATAAACATACCCAACCCAGGCAACGATTAGTTCTGTGAAAAAAAAAAATGTTACACCGTGTCCGACGATGTGATCGTCGCGGAGCCACAAATCCACCCGACCTAAACTGCTGCCGTGTTCTATTTATGACGTATTGACACAAATTTCTAATGATTTTCAATGGTCGCTTTGTCGTGTCCAGTGTATTAGACAGACTTTAGCTGTTGCGGAGCAGACAAGGTGTTACTCATCTATTGAGAAGAAACAAAGCAATCTCGGTGTCCGATCGCAGGCCTACCGCTCCTTGAGTTCTCTCCAGCGCTGGAAAGCTGATCCGATATTTACACGGGTCCTACTTCTTGCCTTATCGTTCCGCAGACGTTTTCCCCTCTTGTTTTTTATCCGGCATCTCTATCTTTCTGTCGCTCGGCTTGGCTAATGTACGTCCCATGCACTGAAAGCTCTCTCTTCCACATCACGAGTGGACACGCCCCTTATTGCTGATTGGCTTCAAGTTTGTTTTGCGATTCGGCCCGATTCAGTTTTCTAAAGTGTTTTTGCAAAAGCATTTACTCTGCCGTAATACTAGAAGTCATGGGTTCCTTGTTGATCATTGAAGGATACAGAAATTAAATTTTGGGTGCACTATCCCTTTAAGTTAAGTCTTGTCTGTACCAAAGACTGTCCTGTCTCATTCATGAGATAGATAGATAGATAGATAATAGATGGATGGATAGACAGATAGATCGTAGATAATCCTATCATCTAAATAAAAATTGTTTAATATTTTCATGAAATAAACCCGGGGACCAATTAATTGGATTACATTTATCCAGACTCCCAGTAAGTCTAAATGTCAGTTTGTGAGTATTGTATTAAATTAATTTCTAATTTCTGTTCTGTTGAAATCTGAAATGACCCTATAATTTGACAAAAGAGTCGAGACTGCTGAATGCAGTAAATTCAATACGAATTGCCTTTTTCCCTAAAATGCGGTGCAATATTATGATGTCAACAGTATGAATTACATGGCTTCACCTTAAGACACTTAAGTTGATCTATCCTGACAGTCTGTATTTTCAGGTTGTGTAGTGAAAGCTACACATGATATGTTCCTGGTTCCTGATGCTGCTATTTATTTGCATTAGCAATATTTATGTTTGTGTGATGCGATCTGATGTAGAAGTGTTTCTTTTTTTGCTTTTCCTTATTTATGCAAAATACAACTGGTCCAACTTGATGTTCAGTGGCTGATAGTGATGATCTAGAGAGTGGAGTTACTGATTATAATGCTGATTATCTATTGAATGGAGAGATACTTTTTTAAAGGCAGGTAGGTGATTTGGTTTAAAGACATATTTTGTGATTCTGGTTGAAAGTCTCTTCACATCACGATAGCAATCACTGTATTTATAATCTTTTTATCGTCCTGTGGAAGGCGTAGGACCATAAAATGCTCGTCCAATCATATCCCTCGGTCCGAGGACTACGATAAGTTGTCCTTCCTGCCTGTAAACGTATGTATTTGCATACCGCCGCGCAGTCATGATACGTCATCAGTGCATTCATTACGCTATTGCAGACCGAGCGAGAATGGAAAGCGTTATTATTGTAATATTATGCGCTTTGTACTGTAATGTTTTCTCACTGGTGAATAAGACATGAGGTAATCTGACAGCATTGCGTTCAACCCTCCACCAACGGCGTCTCTCTTGTGTCCGCTGGTCTGCCCGTGCACGTTCATGTGTTTTGGAGGGGGCGTGGCTTTGGAGAGTGATTTGCAGGTAGGGTGGGATCTTATGCTTTCAAAGCTACCTTGCTATTGCTAGCCTCTGAAATCGCCTACCCTACCTTTTAAGGCTACTGAGGTGAAGTGAACCTTAAATATTTTCGCATTGTTGATCATTTTGCTGTGGTGACCTTTAATGGGGGCACTTCCTCATTGAAGTTGTTTTCCTGTGCAGATGTACGCGTGGGAGATCTCGGATCAGCTCCTGCAGCTGAAGCAGGACGTGGAATCGTGTTACTTCGCAGCCCAGACAATGAAGATGAAGATCCAGACATCGTTCTACGAGCTTCCCCCAGAGACCCACACCTCACTGAGAGATTCGCTCCTGTCTCACATCCAGAACCTCAAAGACCTGTCTCCCATCATCGTCACACAGGTAACGTCCCATCGTCTGTTTGAACTCGGGTTGTATCTGCTAAACGTGACATGATTTGTGTCCTGAATCCAAATGAAAATCAGTGGTGTTGATCTCAAACATCTGGCATTCATGATTGTTTTTTGGACATGTAGTGTGACTGTGAGGTGTTTACAGGGACTGTCCATCTCGACCACACTGCAGTGCTACATATTGAGAACTGTTAAGAAAGTGTCACTGGTGTTTTAATGTCATTCTCTTTCCCAGCTTGCGTTGGCAATCGCAGATCTGGCTCTTCAGATGGCCTCGTGGAAAGGCTGTGTTCAAACCCTGATAGAAAAGTAAGAATCCACTCCAGACTTTTTCATTTGCATGTTATTGATATGTTCCTTATCCGTGACCCTGTTTACAATTAATATTGAAGGAATACTCCAAAATGGATATTACAGATAATGAAAGTAAGTTAGGATTGCTTGGCTGCAAAAGCGACTTTATGAGCTCAAAAATTACATGTGTAATAATTCTAAAATAATTAAAGTAGTTGGTGTCACCTTGAAACTTCATAATCTACCCAACGCTCTGTTACGCTTCTTCCAGATACAGTAATGATGTGTCCTCCATGCCGTTCCTGATTGAGATACTCACCGTTCTGCCGGAGGAGGTGCATAGTCGCTCTCTAAGGATCGGAGCCAATCGACGGACGGAGATCATTGAGGATCTGGCCTACTACTCTACCACAGTGGTCACGCTTCTGGTATAACACGGTTATATCTGCACAACAATTCCTATCATCAAATAAGATGCCTAGCCTGTCGTTCCAAAGTTTAATGGTTATCACACATACTCCAGACACTTAAAGCATGCAAGAGACATTAATTTCCATGCAGGTATGGATAATTACATTATTATTATTATTATTATTATTATTTAAAATTTAGGTACTTTTTTTTTATTTAGTTGTACATTTTGTAAGTGTTTACAATATATTTACATTTGTTTATTAAATGTTTATAAAAAAATTGGAAATCTTATATATTACAATTTGTACGTTTTTATATATATACATATAGAGATATAGATATATTACGAAAAAAAAAAGTAATTCTAGCGATTGCTTTTGGAATTTGGACATTATCTTTACTAGCCAACTAGATTTATCTTATTTAAATCAGCAAAATTCACACAATGAAGTTTGTCAGGCATAAAAACACATCTCTTCCTCTATGGGACCATTGTCTGTTGCTTTTATCTTGCTAATTCTGTGCCATCAATCCATCCATGCAAATCATTTTAGTGGTTTAGGCCCTGCATAAACATTTAAATAATGGTTTATGATTCTGAGCTTGGATGTTGTTGTATTTCCATGATCAGGTGACATGTGCAGAGAAGTCTGGACATGATGAGAAGATGCTTATCAAGGTGTTCCGGTGTTTGGGGAGCTGGTTTAATTTAGGAGTGCTGGACAACAACTTCATGGCTAACAATCAACTGCTGATGATTCTCTTCCAAGTGCTGGTAAGGTCAGACAATGTAGTCGGGTGTTCACTTAGCTCCCACTTTCTCTTACTTTAAAAATATCTTTTTTTTTTCCCCAAACTTCATTACAGCAGAGGGATGAGACGTCCACAAACCTGCACGAGGCGGCGTCAGACTGCGTGTGCTCCGCACTGTACGCGATCGAGAATGTGGCTGTACACATGCCTCTGGCCATGCAGCTCTTCCAGGGAGTCCTCTCTCTAGAAACAGCCTACCACATGGCCGTAGCCCGAGAGGACCTTGATAAGTACGTTTGGCATCATTTGTGATCAATGTACGCAGGTCATGCAGGCTCTGTTCTGATACCCAGTCGGATGCCATAAGACAACCATCTTCAGTCTCATGGGCCATAAAGTGGCGTTTTGGAATATTCTATACTGGGTCTCTAAAACACATCGCGCTTTGTCATGCTAAGCGAACAGGATACCCCCCCCCCCCCCCCCCCCCCCCCTTGGACCTTGGGGACATTTCTGTTGAGTTTGTAAGTTTCATGCTGCAAAGATAAAACCTCAAATTGTGCAATACTCTAAATGAGAGACTCGAGCCACAATTGATTTCAGTAGAGTTAAGATTTTGATACAGTGAAGGACCAAATTGCGCAATACTATAAATGAGAGACTCTTCTCACAAATGATTTCATTTCATTTGCTGTTTCCACCATGATGGATTTGTTTTTCACATGGGTTTGCATTCCTATTGAAAGAAAATTCACTAATCCTTATAATTTGAAAAAGGCAGCTTATTCATACTCTATCAGGAAGCTCTTTAGGTTTTGGGACCGAGCAAGAGATCTGTGTTGAAAACTGTTGTAAACTGCATGTTTTTTTTGTCTTTCTTTTTTCCCCCCCCTTTTCTTGCTTTTCCACCACAGGGTGCTAAATTATTGCCGGATATTTACGGAATTGTGCGAGACGTTTTTGGAGATGACAGTAAGGACTCCTGGCCTGGGAATGGGAGATCTACGCATCCTAGAGTTACTGCTTATTTGTGCCGGACATCCCCAGTATGAGGTGAGAGTGAAAGCTGACACATTCACACATAATGATAAGTGAAAGTGACTGAGATTTTGAAGCATCCTCTTAACTCTCTGTTGGGAATCTTTGTCCTCCTTCAGGTGGTTGAAATCTCATTCAACTTCTGGTATCGTCTGGGAGAACATCTTTATAAAATGAACGATCCGGCTCTCCACAGAGTGTTCAAGCCGTACATACAGAGACTACTGCACAGTCTCGCCCGCCACTGCCAGCTTGACCCAGATCATGTGAGCATCCTTCCCTTCCCTTATCTTTCTCTTCCTTCTTCACAGGAAATACTTGAATCATTCAAATACAAGCCACTTCTTTCCAGTACTTATTGCTTTTGTGCAACAAAATTGAATAAGCTTCATGATTTCATGATTTGTTTTTCTTCATCACTTATTGTGTGTTTCTTGTACAGGAAGGAGTCCCAGAGGACACGGATGATTTCGGCGAGTTCAGGATGAGAGTGTCTGATCTTGTGAAAGATGTCATTTTCCTAGTCGGCTCCATGGAGTGTTTCTCACAGGTAGAATTTATACTAATAGAAACATGAACTGAAAGTGATTTGAGGAAACGGCCTCAAAATGACATTAAAATTTAGGGTGATTTACTGAGACGCGAAAGGGAATATTCAACCTTACTATAAATGCTTTGTGTCCTCTTATCAGCTGTATTCGACTCTGAAGGAGGGAAACCCCCCATGGGAAGTAACTGAGGCCGTTTTGTTCATCATGGCTTCAATTGCTAAGAGTATCGATCCGTAAGTATCACTTTCAGTCATGACAAAACAGCTGCATATTCAAGACTCAAATTCACACCTGTGGCTGGGGTAGTGCAAACTTTTTGAGTCATACTATTGCAGATTATATACATTTCATTATCTTATTGTCCTGTGTTTTGAGACTTAAAAGGCTCAAACTTCTTTGTAATGTTTAATGATACAGTTATCATTTGTAAACTGAAGGATTTTATGTAGTTATTTATTAGAATTAAATTTTGTAAGGTTTACTGTATATTGTCTATTTTTAATTTTGCTATGAATATAGACTTTGATGCTGATATGGCTTTAAAAATATATATATTTCAGAAATTTTGTATAGCCCTGGTTATTGATGCAGAATTTCAGATTTATTTAGATTCTGATTCACAAGCTCTCGATTTGATTCTTATCTGATTTGGTTCTGATTCTTTTGGATATTGTTCAGTCCGTTTTGGTTAAATATGAAAAATTCTCTTTCTGCTAATACTGTGATTAATTATATAGGGCAGTGTTTCAGATTGATTAACTCATCTTTTTTTTTTTTTTAAGCTATTTTACACAAAAGACATTAATCATAAAATCTCTATTTTTAAGACCCAGGTATACTTCACTTTCTGCGTTCCTTTTCGTCTCGCGCACAACTGTGTCAGCACAGCTTTCAAAGTATACTCAACTAGTATGGACTAGATGGACGAGCTCGGCACATACTCAGTACCATCTACTTGACTCGTTCTGTCTCAACATTAACCTCGCACTGTTTTACGCAGACCGTCTGCGCAGTCGCAAAAGTTGGACACTTCTGATGACGAAAATTGTGTCACAAGGACAGTGCGTGGACGGCTGAAGTATACTTTGGACTTTACCCATCCCTAGGCATTTGTCAAAAACACTGGTGATTCTGTAGCACATATAGCTTTTTGTTTGTAACTGTAAATTGTCTCCCTCTCCCTTTGCTGGTTCCTAGTGAGAATAATCCCACACTAACGGAGGTGCTGGAGCAGATAGTGTTGCTTCCCGAGACGGTCCACCTTGCTGTTCGCTACACCAGCATCGAGCTGGTTGGCGAGATGAGCGAAGTGATCGACCGGAACCCTTGCATGTTAGGTGACTGTCACAATCTGGTTTATTACATGATACATGATCTTCACTCATAAGATGTTTTGTTTCTCTGTGTGTATTCATGATGTCTGTATTGGGTTGGTAGATCCTGTTTTGAATTTCCTGATGAAGGGTTTGCGGGAGAAGCCGTTGGCCTCTGTGGCAGCTAAAGCCATTCACAACATCTGCTCGGTGTGTCGAGATCACATGGCGCAGCACTTCCAGGGCCTGCTGAACATCGCCCGCTTGCTTGACTCTTTTGCCCTGTCAACGGATGCTGCGGTTGGCTTACTGAAAGGTGTGTTGGGGATCCATGTTAATTTTTATTTTTTTTATATATATAAGCAGTCAACACTTATCTGTTGATCTTAGTCATGCCTTTGTCGTATGGCTGGTTTTGTTTAAGTAGTGTGATTGGTTTATCTCAGGCACAGCGTTGGTGTTGGCCCGCCTCCCCCTGGAGAAGATCGCGGAGTGTCTGAACGATCTGTGTGCGGTTCAGGTCATGGCACTGAGGAAGGTTAGATACTCGTTACTGTGTGATCTGTATTTCTCACTGACGGTGATTAACTCAATAAAGTAATGTGTTGTCTTTGTGTCCAGCTGCTGGCTCAGGACTCCAGTAGTGGGAAGTCATCAGACCCCACTGTGTGGCTGGACAGACTGGCTGTTATCTTCAGGTGAGACTCAACATCACCACCTTTTCACTTCAAGCGCAATATTGTGAAACATTTTATTGGCCTGAATATTTCTAGTCCTTTGAGAAAGTCCTTTTTTTTTCCAACTGACACTCTTGAAAAGGATTTTAAAGTAATTTCTGGGAAGGTGTTAGTAGTTTAATGTATTAATACGTATACATGGAATGTTCATTAAATAATAGTTTGATAATTTATAGATTTTTGTTTTTAGTTCATTTATTTATTGGTTTGGTCATTTATTATTTTAGTTTTTGTTTAAATTAATTTTTAACATTAATATTATTTTAATATGGATTTTCCATAGCCATAGAAGTTGGCATAGTGGTTCCAATCTAAACAAAAACACCCTTTTTTTTTAAATGGCTTTGAGACTTAAGAAAATTTTAAAATCGAGTATAGAATTTGGCCTCCTAGTTTTGAAACTGTTTAAAGTTTTGAAATGTTTGTGAAAATAATTACTAAGTATAGATAACAAATGATATTAAATAACATTTAATCTGAATTCTACACCATATTCTCTTGCTTGTAAAGTTCACAATCTGCATGTTATTGTTAAAAAAGTCTTTAAATAGCATTAATTAATAAACGAAGGCCTTTTCTGCAAGTGTGTATATAATATTTCACAATCCAGTCAAATTGAATTCCTCCCCCCATTATCTCTCATTAAATCTTCATTTCACAAAAATGTCACCGTTAAGTGTGTGCTGTTTCAGTTCATGCTGTTTTTAAAGGGTTGAAATTTTGTCTCTATTAGACACACAAACCCCATAGTAGAGAATGGACAGACACACCCCTGCCAGAAAGTCATTCAAGAGGTATGTTTAGCTGTGTGTTGAATGACACAGTATTTGTCTGTAAATGTGTTTCTTTCTGATCATCACTGTTCTTTGTTGTAGATCTGGCCGGTGTTGTCTGAGACGTTAAACGCCCACCAGAATGATAACCGGATAGTGGAGCGCTGCTGCCGCTGCCTGAGATTTGCAGTGCGGTATGGTTCCGTTCTTGGCAAGAACTCCCTGTGCATCCATGCAGTCTAGCATGGATGAGAGCAGGGACAGCAGCGATAACCCCCCCCCCAGGTAAACAGAACAGAACCAACATAAAAATATTGCAGATATAGTTAAAGTTCAATAATTTTATGTACACATTTAGAATTAGTCTGATTCAAAGGAGAATCAGAAGGCTGAATCTTGACTGACAGAGGAGTTGGGGATGGAGGAAGGTAATTAGCTATTGAGCAATGTGAAAAACTGCTGATAATACTGAGGGACCTTATATATGACTGCTTAGATAGGTGTCATATTCCCATAGGTTGATGGGGATCAGCTGAGAGTCAGCTGATGCGAGCGTGACTAACGTGACCTGCCAGAACTAACGCTAACGCTTGATTTTTGGAAATTTTTTAGCAGTGTGAGTGAGATTTCATTCATTGTAACCAATTTCCTGTACAGAAAGTAATTTCACAAAGACCCATCATTTGCACAACAATCCTTAGGCAATAGTCTATATGGAAATATAATTTATAAATTAATTTATAATTAATAAATAATAAATGAAATATATGTTCAAGATTATTTATGTCTGAGAACAGCTGTTCTCGGACATATATACGTTATTTTTTGTTGGGTGTATTGAACTAAATAAAGATCTTCTTCATTCAGGCAAACATAGGATGGATTTGAAGGGTTGGTTTCAATTAATTGTAAGTAAATATTTGCTTCAGTCAGCATTCTGTTCTCAGGTGTCATCTTATTGTTTTACAGAGTGAGAAAACAGTTTAAACGATTCATTGCATGAGTGAACTATCCAAATGATTCAGACCGAATCACAAATCAATTCAAACTCAATAGCGAACCAATTCGGACTGAATCACAAACGGTTTTGGCCTAAATCACAAACGTTTCAGATTGAATTGTGAAACAGTTAGGCCTATTCATTTTGAATATCCAAAATAAAATACCAGACACACTTTGCCTTAGATATTGTCATAGAATTTTATAAAATAGTGACGATAGCTCACTACTGAAAAATAAACTAATTAGTCAACTAATAGAGATGATTTATGAATATTAATACTTTCACATTTTGTTTTAATCTACAACATCAGATTTATACAGCCATACCTTAAATCTAAATTTTCAAGCCATTGTTTTTTCATTGTAAAAAATTAAAGGCAGCAATTGAACTCAAGATTTTAAGTGTTATTAAATTGGCTATGCAAGTAATTTTAATTTATATATTTATATTAACTACCTTAAAAATCTAGTTGGATCTTGTATCACCTAAAAGTTGAAACTGGTTAAATTCATTTGATGAGTTAAAGAAATGGAAAAACATATGTTGACAACTTATTGCTTGTGTAATTTTTTACAGTTGCTATATTAGGTCTAAAACAAGGCTGTTTACATCCTTGTGGCAGTTAATTATAATTAAATGTGTTTTGAAAGAATTCACTGGCTTTAAAAGTCACACTTAATGCAAGACTGTTCTTATTTATGTTCAGAGGGGGAAAAAAAGATAATCAGTGCATTTGGTATCTAAGGGTTAATCAAGTAAAATGAGCTGCATTGGAACAGATAAACCTAAGCTGTGTGTGTGTTACTTCAGGGTCAGTTGCCCTGAGGAGAAAAGCACCACAAACACTTAAGAGCTCATTGGCAATCATATCAGCCACTTTGAAAAAAGGCCTGTTATCTCAATCTAATCTGTCTACAAGCCAAACAACAGACTGCTGTCACCTGAGGCCTTTCTGAGAGCCTCTAAACACACAGGCTGTGTGAACACCTGGACAGAAATAGCTAATTATGCTGATTTCAAATGAGCATCTCAGTCAAAAGAGTGACCCGTGATCTGTCTTCTAACTTTCTGAATAAACATCCTGAGGTGATTTTCATATCAAAAGAACACAATTCAGAACTGAGATTGCAAACACACACGCAGGCTGGTACCTCTCACCAGAAATAGAGACATGAGAGCTCAAGTCCAGAGGAATTTAGTGATGAACTCTGTTTGTAATGACTTGTTGCTGACAGGTCGGACAGGAAGGAATGTTTGACCCTGAGCAGATCACGCTAGGTGAAAATAGAGGCAGATAGTTGAGATCGTTCTCCACTCTGTTATGTTGTTCCTATAACCGTACTGCCAATCATGTGTTAGACCGTACACTCTTATATAATAAAGGTGCTTCAAAAGGTTCTTCCAGCGAGCCATAGAAGAACCATTTTGTTTCCACAAAGAACCATTCAGTCAAAGGGTTTCATTTAAATAACCATCTCTTTCTTACCTTTTTGTAATCTGAAGCACCTTCTTTCAACCACAAGAACCTTTTGTGAAACAGAAGGTTCTTCAGATGTTAAAGGTTCTTTATGAACCCATTTAGACAAAAAGGTTCTTTTCATTTGGCATCGTGAAGCCCTTTATTTTAAAGTGTCGCCTAAACATGAAAAGTCTTCTTTTTAATCCTGCCTATAACGTATCACGTCCGTTTTGAAAGCCCTGTCCTCTACCGACTGGCAGGCTTTAGATGGACGATCATTGCCTCCATTTTTTTTAAGCGCTATTTTAACTTCCAGATAGCACAGGTACCCTACGTCTGGCAAGAATGTTCGGTTAGATCGCTTCTCGGAAAGCAAAGCGGCTTGTGTATCAACAATCGATAGACGTCAGTTTTACATACATTCTAAATCATGAACATCTTATATGATGGTATATACCTTGATAGCACACGTACATCACTGAGACGTTTATTTGACGTCTGCATTTACATCTGCGAGACGTATTTTTTAGAGTGTTTGCTCATCTGCAATGCGTCTATAGGATGTTTCCTATCAGATGTCAAATAGACGTTTAGAAGATGTCTTTAAGATGTTTATTATTTAGAATGCATGTAAAACTGACATCTTAGTGACGTCTATCAGATGTTTGTACACAGCTGATGCTTTCCAGATGAAACGATCTTTAATAGACATCTTACAGACGTACATGTGCTCTCTAGGTAATAAATGAATACAAATGTTAATGTTATGTTCAGGTTATTATTACGTGACGTACATTTTGTTGTCAATATTAACTAATTTGCTCTGTTGCGTCTTCGATCAACACACATCGTTTCATTCCTGAATGATTCATTCGAACGAACCTAATCAATAAAGACACTTCGATCAGCTGTTTTGAATGAATTGGCTGAATGAATCAATGACTCATTCATTATGAGTGAGAAAACAGTTGAAACGATTCAGTTGGTGAGTGAACTATACAAATGATTCAGACTGAATCCCGAAACGATTCAGACTCAATAGCAAACCAATTTGAACTGAAAAACAAACAGATTCAGCCCAAGTCGTGAACGTTTACGATTGAACTGCGAAACAGGTTTGACCAATTCTTTGGAAAAGAACCGATTCATTAGAGTAATTCATTCGCAATTAGAGCATCCCAAATTCTGAAGAAAAAAAAAAACATATACGCAACTTAGCTTGGATATTATCACGAAATATTATAAAATAGCGATGGTACTAGCTGAGAAATGTTGTTAACTAGAAATGATTTATAAGCAATGATTCAATAAGCCGTTCATAAAGACAGCCACTTGCTTAATTCCTGAATGAATCATCCATTTTGAACAAATTGGTTGAATAAGTGAATCAATGACTCAATTATTAAGACAGCGATTCGCTGCCACCTACTGACAGGTTTTGGTATCGTATTTAAAGTATATTTTATATTTATTAAAACATAAACTTTATAGCATTATTTATGCCATTGTAACTGCAGTGTAAGTGAATTTGTGTCTTCTCTTAAACATCCGAATACATCTAAATGCCACTTAAGAATCAGCTTCTGTGCCACTTCTGAAGTGCAAAGTTGAAATTTAATTTATTGAGTAGTATCAGTCCTAATATTGTCTTATTATTCTAACTGTATGTATTGATGTAAGAATTTACATGAAAGATGACACATACACTTACTTAGGTTGGAAAATTTGCCCTTATAAAGGTAAATAAATGCTCCTTGATATCAGTTTAAGGGGGGAAAAGCTTATTTCTGTAACTGGTTTAGAATTATTTTCAGTTTTTATCCTGGCTTCACTGAGTGTCCTCCTTTTTGGTGTCCACCCTAGTCCTGTCACTATCGTGCTTCTAGGTCTCATTTGGACTCTGGACGGGCCTAAGGGGATTGTAGGAAACCGGGGGGAGGGGATTTGAAGCTATATTGGCAGCACGGGTGCAAAGACAACATCCCAAACAGCTGTAGAAATAGTAAACGGACACCAGCGTGGATTTGGAGCAGCGGGGAGAGGGTCAAAGACACACTCGCATCCTCAAATACAATAAACAAACACACAACAAGCTTTATCGTGGCCAATATGTCAGAAAACTGATTAACAATTCCAATCTCTCTACAACAAAACTATGGTCATGTTAAGGCAAGATTCTCCTCAGACTGTTGTTCCACTACGACAGCACTTGACAAAAAAGGATCATATAAGAAGACAGTTTACACTAAAGCTCAATTTAGCACCCCTTCAGACAATGCTGAGAATGCAATACAATTCAGAACAAAATATAAATGATGGATAAATATGTAATAGCTTGATGCATATGTTGCAGTGCTATTTATTTACTATATCTATTATTATAGTATTTATCCATATTTTGAATTAACTTTTATTTTTATTCTTCGTTTTTTCATTAGAATTTTTACGTTTTAGTAATTTTTTATCCTTTTTTTTATTAGTTTTTTTATTTAGGTTTTATTTTCTATTGTAGCTTGATCTTTTAGGTCAGTTTTAAATTTTAGTACTTCGAACTTAATTTATTTTTTCCGTTTAGTTGCCAGGAAATTTCATTTTTTATTTTGAATTTTCTCCATCTAATATAATTTTATCATATTACTTAGTTATTATTTAATGAATTATTTTTATGTATTATTTAATTAATTAATTTCAATTAAAAAAAGATTTAAATAGTTTTAGTTTAACACTAACAACACTGACATATTCACATTTCAGGCCTGTACATGTACGGTATGTAAGAGCACATACATCAATATTCATGTTCATGGGCAATGTACAAACAGCAAAATCAATATTGATTTGTGAATGAGTGTTAGGCGAAAAAAGCTCGTCTCCATGATTCTCATTCACTTCCCATCAAGCTCAACCTGAGTCTGACATCCGATGACAGTAAATTGATTATAACTTAGAGAGACTCAATCTGACACGCTGTCAGCTTCCTTGCACGTAACTCAACTTCCAGAGAATAGCGTCGAATCGCTTCAGAAATTTTTCAGACAAGTTTGTGCCAAATCGCGTCCCAGTTTGTTCTCCGTCTCAATCCTTCAAATTGCACAAATTCATTCTGTGACCGATTTTTTCATGACAATTAAGCACATTTAATCCCTCAGTTTTCATTACAATTATACATTTCAAAAATGTTTTTGTATTTTGCATTATTCTTAATGATAATTTCCATTACACTTCCAGTACTGTAATACATTATTACAGAAAAAAAGGACCTTAATACAAATAAAATATATTTTTTTATATTCATAAACTTAGCACAACAGATAACATTTGAATAATATATTATAGATTTTTTTTTGCATTACAGATGTGTATAGCTGCCGTTAAAATAATGTCAAAATGTAAAAATGTTATTTTTACTAGATTTACTGAGAAACTTGATACTACAGAAATGTTTTTCCTCATCACCAGGTCAGCATATTTCAGTATACACTTTTAAAAACTTTTTCAACACACACACTAACATCTGTCTAATATTTTGTAGCACTCCATTGGTTCTACAAGGCAACAGGTCATAATTATAAAAAGGCTGTAATGTACTTGAAGTGTGTGTTTGGAAGAACAAGCGATTTATGGTAAATCATGCTATAGCTTTAATCTACACAATGAGGAGTTAGGTTGAATTCCTGTGCCTCAGAGTTGAGTGAGAGAGATAACATGTGAAGTATGAGAAAGAAATAGATAGTGAGAGTGAAAGAGAGAAGCAGAGAGAAAGAGGAAATTGTGGGAAGTGTTGAGTCTTTATATTGGAGGCTTATATCAGAGGGTATGTCTGCTGAATGCATCAAGCATTTCCTTTCATTGTCTTCACTCTCTTATCAGAACAGTGTCCAGTCTGTGAACTGTCCTCACAGTTCTCGTATCTGTGTGTGTGTTGTGTGTGTGTGTGTGTGGGTGTTCTGGGCACCCACGCTTTTTATTCCCATCAAAAATAAAAAAACTAAATATTTTCTCGGTGTGTTTTCAGTATGACATCTGCATCTACCAAGACAAACCCTGTGGACACTTGGTAAGACTCCCTCGATCCATTAACCAATCCATCAGTTGTCCAATCATCCATCCTATCATTTCATCATTCTACCAATCTGATCCAATCTGTCCATCCGACAGCCTCATCTCTACCAATCATCCATTCTACCAGTCCTATCCAATCCCCATCCATCCTCAACCTCCATCCCTAACCAATCCATCATCATCCATATGACTTTGCTTTACTGTCTGCATATATTAAATATTTTGTTATTTATTGCTGAATTCTCATTCTGCTCTGTTCATAACAAATCAGCGAGGGTATGGGTACTGTATTGTCTTTTAATTTGTGATTATTGGTAGAGACTAATTATTAAATGAACTAATCACCGTACGTGTAGTGATTTTTGCATATATGTGTATTTTGCATATCCCCCTTAGTTTTTATTGTGTAAGTAAGCTATTTCCTGTGAGGGGGGGGGGGGGGGGGGGGGGGGATGTTTGGAAACCCAATCGATTAGCCGAACAGGTAAACCCTATAAAGATAAACAGTCCAGTAAAATGGAAAACTCTTTGTTGCACTAAATGTGTTTGTATTGTGATAAATATGATACAATAATACAGTTTTTTTTGTTTTTTTCTTTTTTTTTTTTTGGGGGTTTTTGCAATTTCAATCAAACATCAACATGTAACTACTTTTTTGTACAGATAAATAACTGAAAAGCGGCTGACATGTTCAAAGACCCTCCCACTCTTACGTTAAAAATAAGGTGGATAGTGTTGTAGCATATATGTGTATGTGTGTGTCCATGTCACTGTGCTCGTGTGCACACATGTGTCCGTATCAGGATTGGCACCTGTTGGCGGTATGTGTGAGCCAGAGAGAAGCTGTAGCATCAATGAAGACATTGGTCTGGCCACTGCTTTCACCATTGCACACGAGATAGGACACACGTGAGTCTCTTCCAATTCCTCAACTTCCTTGCTTACATCTTATGTTCCTTTGTTCCTGCGTGTCTTTTGGCCTGAATTTTGATGATTGATGCTGTTTACTTTGGGTCAAGAGGGAACTGCAGGGAGTTTGTGAATTAATTAAAAGCTAATTCATTAAATGATAAACATGTAAAATGAAAATAAATACAGAAATGTAAAATAAAATGAAATGCTTACTAAAAAAACGATTCAAAATAAAATTTTTACCAGCATTTAATGTGACCAATAACCAAAGTCAGAGAACTGTGAACATGCAAATGTTTTGTTACATATCGTGCAAATATTAACTTACATCTCCGAAGTCATTACGATATTTTGTCAAAGGTGTTCAGATGACAAAAAAGTTTGGGAATCCCTGATGTACCTAAACCTAACTGTGACAAAATTATGTCAGTATATAGTATATTCCAAAATGTTCATATTCCAAAACCTTTTGAAGCTCTACTATAAGCCAGCATTACATCAGCTCTCTTAAATTCCAGTTTTGCCTACTTGAGTCATCAGGGCATACCCTCTCAACTCTGACCTTAACATTTGACCTCTACTCTGAGTGGCCTACCAAAATAAACTTGGGTTAAATTCAAGGATGATCTCTAAAGCCACTAGAGCCTTTTAAATACAAATAATGCTCATTATCAACAACTGCAGCTAATGTTTCTCTCATCTTGCAATAGTTAATCTTGCCCACTGCTCCGGGTGGTGTGTTTTCACGTATTGGTGTGTGTGTGTGTATGCCTTGATGTATAAATGCAGATCAACAATTCCGAAATGGGACACCATACTTGGCTACACATCACTTTCACTTTCATCTGAATTTATGTGCACGCCTGGTTGATATCACACTTCGGAATATTTCCCTGAAAGGCAGTTGTGTTGTCATTTCTGCTGCTTTGGTAGTTGAAAAGCATTTTTTCCCTATCATTGTATGGATCTGAGCTCTGTTTGTGCTGGGTCATTCAGCACATTGACCCAGATAACCCTCTATGTTAGATAGGCTATGTTAGATAGTTATAGAGGGCTATGTTCTATAACCCTCCCTTCTCGCCAAGAGCTGTACTCATCCAGAGTGAGCAAAAGGGCTAGCAAATCACTCTGGACCCCTCACATCCAACACACTCCCTCTTTGAACTGTTGCCAACTGGTCGACGCTACAGAGCACTGAGCACCAAAACAGCCAGACAGGAAAAGTTTGTTTCCTCAGCAAACCATCTCATGAAACCTTACCGAACGTGGAACACACCTACACTAGATATACATTATTGTATTTAACGAACCTACGTATTTACCTTTCAAATTTGCACATATCATAACCTTTCTAGATTATATATTGTTTTTTTTTTTGGGCTTTATTTGGTACATGTCTATTTTGTCTATTTTTATATAATTATTTTTATTATCTTGTGTCCTGTCTTGTCACTGTCATTCACTGTGGAGCTTCTGTCACTAAAACAAAATCATCGTATGTGTAAACATACCTGGCAAAGCTCATTCTGATTCTGATTCGGTGACAGAAGGAAATTGTTGCCAATAATGGGGCTAGTGCTCGATAAGGGCCTCGGCTGTTTTCATAGAGGTGGGAAGATTCCGGTCTAGGGGGATCTGGCCGTATGGTTCATCCAGGTACTTTGAACTGTGGCCATATACGCTGGCACACTTGTGTCGTCTAGACATGGGGCTAGGTTTAACGTGTATAGATTGCATGGTGTAGTGAAGGTGCTGAAGAGCGTGTGGGTATGTAATTGGTGTTCACAGTCTGAACCAGGACTGTTCATTTTTATAATCCCATACGAAGCATATAAGACCGCTCCTTTCTCTCTTTGGGATTGCCTCACTGAAATGGGGGATGTTCATGCCTGGGGGGTGTTGAGAACGGCAACAGAGAATATAGAGACTCTGAGGGGGGGAGGTCCGGTAAGCAGTGGGCTACCACTCATGGCTGCCCACATCACCATGAAGACTAACCCTTTCGTCTGGTCTGCCTGCAGCCGCGATTACATCACCAACTTCCTCGAGTGCGTCTGCTGCCTCAGTCTGAGATCTGTATTTTCACTGAGACATATTGGATTTAGTGTGAAATATTGACCGTATCATTACTCAATTTTAGTATCATAAATTTCCAAAGGATTGGATTATAAAAATGATTGATGTGAATGTCTGTTTAAACTACAACATGATCGTCTCGAGTTTGTGTTTACGAGGCATTTGTTACATGAGGTGCTTAATAATGATAGACCAATATACAGGCTAATTAATATTTGGCCATTGTAAACTATGCCTGAAATCTTCTGATAGCTAGTTCACATTTTCTGTTTTCAAATATTTTTGTGAATATTTGTTGTACATTTTAATCCAAGTTTATTTCTTTTCATTTTAAATATAATTTTTATAGACTACAGTAAAGACTTTTTGTTGTTACAAAAAATCTATTTCAAACATGTGCCGTTTTATTTTGATAAACTTTATATTTAACTGTTAATATTTAACTGGTTTCAAACTATTTCTTGAGCACCAAATCAGCATAGAGTGATTTCTTAGGATTGTTGATGCAGAACACACTACGACTGGAGTATGTCTGCAATAAATAAAATGTCCATTGCCTATCCGGACTAAATAAAACGTTAACTACTTAAAATAGACCATCAAAACGAAAGTCGGCTGTGTCGAGGCGTGTGGTGCGCTTACCGTTTTTCCCGAAATGATGTGCTTAAAACACTAATAATTTCTCACAACTGATCGCGGTTCACTCCGTGCCCAACATGTACAACAGTTCACAACGATTAGAGCCCCACAAAAAACACACCACCAGCCACCACAACACAACCATTGTTGTACTATAGAGTTGCTTGCTGAGAGTGGGCATCAGGCAGCTTGAAACATACCTTCTTGACTGGCGGCAAGGCATCTCAACAGCCCTGCGTATGTGGCGGGGCGGCTGATGGTTTCTGGAGCTCTGGCGGTTTCCTCGCTAACATGTTCCGGCCCCCAGCAAGCAGGAGAGGGGGGGGTTTGTTTCCCCAGCCCCAGCCCCCTGGCGCGACCTATGACGAACGACATGCCGGCTTTCGAGTGGAGTAAGTCTCGTCATGTAAATACGGGTATTGCATCACTGCAGGGGTAGCGAGGATACGCACCGACTGACCAGTGTCTTATCCGCAAGAAAGAGAAAATTCCTCAGGGCTATCGGCGTAGTAAAGCATCGCAGATGAGCAGTGAGGGTTTTTCACAATGTACCAAATGAACCAAGAGAGCCATGTTTTCTGTGTCCATGAGTTAAAGGCGTTATATCAGATCGTTTCGCCATGCAGAAGGCTTAAAGTTTCTTAGTTCATCAGATCATCCTCAAAATGTGTCCGTTTATTTTAATGGACTTTTTCAAAACAGGAAAAAAATCAAAAACCCCAACTGTTAATGGTAGGTGGATAGCGGCACAATGGACAGAACAGCATGGTTTTTAGACATGAGACAGAGATATCGATGGTACAGTAATCAACAGACAAAAAAATATCAGGGTAAATACTAGGGATTGGCATGATGTGTCTTCAGAGAGAGATACTTTGGGGGATAGAGCCGATTTGCTAGAACAGTGGCCTTTGTTTTCTGGGTGACCTATGCAAAAACATGATTAAATATTTCGCGGGGAGGTAAAGCTGCGAAATAAGCTATTTGGGGGTATATGGACTCGGGTTGGGAACATAGCTCATGGTGAAGCGGAACCAGCACCGAACGTAAGCGACGGACGAAGCACGGGAGAGGCTCAGTAGTCTGTTGGACCGAGGCACTTGTGGGTTATGGTCCTATCCAGGTTGCCTTTATATCCTCACAGTAAATAATTTAGCGCACTCTTTATCTCTCTCTCTCTGTAAATCTGCACCAGATAGTCGGTCTACCTTTCGCTGGCTGTAGTATTCCATCTTTTTGCTCCCCCAAGACTTCAGACACCGGCATTCTGCCACTTTTGTCCAAAACCACAAGTTGGTCAAAAGTTTGCTTCTCTTTGGTTTGCGGCTCTATTCTCTGCCAGCCAAGCTCGGCCCTTACACCTCCACAGATCCACAATGGAGCTCAGAGCTCAGTCTGTATAGTGTGCTATATCTGTTCTTGTTGAGTCAAGCTTTAGGTATTGACTGCTTTATGGGAAACCAGTGCAGGAAACTGAACATCTGTAGGAGGATAACACACACTAGTTCAGCTATCACTATAACTATGTAGTCTAATAAAGCAGGAAGTTATTAGGTAGGTCTGAAGTGCAGTGTGTTCTTTACATTTGAGGGGACATCTGATCTACATCAGAAACAAAAAGAGTGCCATGGTATAAGTACAACATGCTAAAAATGCTCAGAACACCTTAGCATCCACATAGCCACATCGGAAGACGTTGTTTGGTGAAGGAATTTCCCATTTCTGCTCTTACCACACATTTCTTCAGTCTCATGAGTGTTTCTTAAGGTCTGTTTTTTCCTAGGGTGACCATACGTGCCATTTTATGGAACACGTCCTGGACAGGATTTCTATATTGCCTAAAATATGGGTCGCAGTTTAGGGGTTTGGCTGTTCGCCGGCTGCGCCAGAAGTTCCACCGATCGGGATGAGGACGATCCGTAGCGCTATAACTACAACACCACTCCCTTAGCTTTCGAATCGCTCTCGCGGTACTTTGATGTCAAACACCGATCGATCTGCGAGCGCTGCTTCAAGTCGAACGAACGATCACATCTAATCTGTACGCCTATATCTGCATCGATTTGACCGTTCTCTGTAGATCCCACCTTCTCACGCGCCCTCTATTGGTCGCTTATGTCAATAGCCTGCCCGTTTTGGTCTAGCAAGTAATGAAAACATGAAACAAGCATAATAGTAGAAATCTGGCCAGGACAGTTCCCCGTAATGGCACGTATGGCCACCCTAGTGTTTTCTGCCTTATCTGGAGTTTTGTTTAGTGGCTTGTGTGTGTGTGTTCAGGAAGTGTGCAGTGAGCTTTGGTGCATGAGTAAAGGGAATCGCTGCATCACCAGTAGTATCCCAGCCGCCGAGGGCACCATCTGTCAGACCAGCACCATCGAAAAAGGGGTAAGCACAAGGAATTCTGGGAACATGATGCCAGGAATAGCAGGACACAGCCATGTCTACTGTTTTATGTTGATTAAAGTCATTTTCTCATTAGTGGTGCTACAAAAGAGTACTTTTGGTGTGCCATAGGTGAAACGATCCGTGAGTGGGTGAGGTGGGTGGCACCATATACCTACATGGGAGGAGTGTAGTCGCACCTGTGGGGGCGGAGTCTCGTCCTCTATTCGCCATTGTGACAGCCCCAGGTGAGTCAGGCTCATGTGATTGATTAACACTGTTTGATTGGACAGATCATTAGTGGCATTATTCAGTGACAATGGTCATATGCTACATATGCTACATTGTGTGAATGGCAATGTTCAAAATGGAATACAGCTTGCTATTTACTGAATACTGCACAGTATGCTACCTACTGTTTAAAAAAAAATAGTAAGTGGAAAAAATAGGCATTATTTGATTTTTCTACATTGTCATATTACCTCATTATGTTGTATGTGTGGGGCATCCAGTTAAAGCATCGTAAAAATTTTTATTTTTAATTCTAATTTTGTGTGTAAAAATATCTAATATATAACTAATCAAATAATCGGTCAAAAATGAGATGACATTACTTACGGTTCATTTATCACAATGGAAATGGAAGGCCAATCAAGCGTGTTTCATTATGGGATACAGTATTCTGTGCAGTGTAGTTGGACATCCAAGTATTTTATGTATACAGTTTGCGGTCATTTTTTTTTTTTCCAATAAGGAATTAATACTTTTACCCAGCAAGGACACAGCAAACAATTTAAAGGTGACAGTGAAGATATTTAAAATGTTAACCTAACAAAACATTTATATTTCAAATAAAGGGTCTTGTTAACTTTCTATTCATCAAAGAACCGCTAGAAAAAAGCCGACCCTGATATAATGAATTCTGACACGACGCTCGCCTATTAGAATGGTTTCTGAAGAATCATGTGACACTGAAGGCTGTTTTTTTCCCGCACGGAATAATTACATGTTTAAATATGTCATTGAAACCTTATATTTTAAATTGTAATCTGCTTCACTATTACGGTTCTGAATTTTTGAGCAATCCAATCGCCTGTGGTGACATACATACTCTGGCAAAAACAGTACGGCGACCCCCCCCAAACTTATTTGGAACAGTAGTGGAGTGCTGTCGAGTGATTTTGGATGATTCTATGTTTCGTGACTCTCACCTGGTGTACTCCATGACCGAGTCTGTCAAACATGCCAGGGAAAAATCGGAAAACGACGAAGAGCAGATGCAGGGCTGAAATGAACTTGACAGGAAATATTTTGTAATTCATTACATTTAGTCATTGGGGGTGTGATTGTCAGACGCGTTTAATCAAGCCTACAATGAGGACAATAAAGGCAGTCAAAACTAACAAAAAAGAGCAAGTACCCTTAGCAAAGATATTATGTCTAATATAGTATATTATAATTATATATTGATTATACTACGTATATAATACACACACAAGAAAACAACTAATATAGAAAATAAAAGCGTTTTTATTTTAAATAAAAAGAGTAAAGAGATAGTAGATTAAAATGAATAGAGAGTTCTAGAGTTAGAGGGTCAAATAAAGATTATAATTAATAACAATAATTATAGTAATTGAGAGTTACATTGAAATTACACTCAGATGTATCTTATGCCTGTCTTTGTGTGGATGCAGGCCAACAGTTGGAGGAAAATATTGTCTGGGAGAGAGGAAGCGTTTTAGATCCTGCAACATTGATGTGAGTTTGATACCTGCACATCACTTACTGACTCCATTTGTGTGTGTATCTGTCTGACGTTTCTTCAAATAATTACTAGAACTTTGGTTTGTTTGTGGATGGATTCTGCTCCTCTACATTAGTTGACAACTAAAGACTGGTGCATTGGGCAAAATATTAAACCTCTAAATGTGTAGACTTACTCCAATAGATGAAAAGGATTCACAGTTGCCATGCTCCACTATATTCTCAGACTGACTGAATTGTGTGTGCATTAGGAGTGCCCGGCCGGATCTCAGGATTTTCGGGAGATTCAGTGCTCGGACTTTGACAGTGTTCCCTTCCGGGGGAAATTCTACACCTGGAAGCCGTACAGGGGCGGTAAGTACACAGCCCTTTATAGCACCTGTTCTGAGACATACTGGTCGTGTCACTTTGATTTGTGTCACTTCAATTAGCCTGTTTTTACTCTGAACTGCTACAGTTCTGCCTTAAATGCACTATAAGTCTTACCACATTGGTATTGTCCTATAAATGTGACCTATTTTACTGATACGTAAAATAGGTCACTAAATTATATTCAAATGATATTCATGGGACCCTACATTATTTCTAGTTGGCATACCTTTTGTTAAACACAATACACTTACAGGTTTACACAAGCCTATAAGGTGATGTTTACAATACGTTACGTCATGGTTAGTTAATGCATTAACTTAAATATATTCACGCAGATACTAACTTGTTGCTTTTAATGAACTTTATTACTAGGATTAATCTTGAATAGTAGTATGAGTATTTCCCACAGCAATTCATGGTGCACACCCAAATCCACTATATGTGCTAAATAATGCTGTTTATGTGTCCAGAATGTCGTTTTAAGCATTTTTTTTGGCGAGACGTAGTTGTTTAAACTTCGATTGCAGTATTGTTATTGTGATAATTCTATTTGAACTCACTTCAATTTTTTGGAGATGCTGAGTCTCACATGGCCATCACACCTTCAAGCTTATGAAGCCGCCGAGAGCCTCAACTCGGCTACTCCTTCTGACATTTGCCATTGGCTCTGATGTCTCTGTAGTGGTTAAAAATGAGATGTAATTCGTTTTGGGTAAATCTAACAGGAAATGTTTGGTCTCTTTAATCTATTATTTGTTCCAGAGCAAATGTTTTTGGCTGAGGGCAAAATCTCATCACATATTTTATATAACTTTAATGCTGTATATCAGAGCACTGCCTTTGTACTTCTGACTGAATTGCCTAGAAACTTTTATGATGGCTGTTGTTGTTTATTAAATATTATTTTTCAAAAACAAATAATATTTTATATAAATAATAGTAGTATTTAATAGTAGTATTTAGTATTGGGAAATGGTGTGTGTTCGTGATGGTGATTTTATTTACATTATTCCGCTATTAGATGGTGACAAGAGACTGTCTTAATGAGTGAGTCAGCAGTAAAGACTTTAATATTGAAAGAGACTGAAACAGAGTTGCAAACAAGGAAGTTATTTTTACTTTAAACAACAGCTTGTAAGAAGCAGCCAACAAATGCACATTCAAATCTTGACTGTATGGGCAAAATGAACGGTTAATCATGTGAATCATTTGTGCCTACGCCAAATCCGCCGTGTGTGATATCACTCATGGTCGGGGCGGCGACGTGTCACATCACAACTCATACATATATATTAATATATTAAATGATTGTGGGATAAGAAAGATTTTCTGCAGTTGTCTGTTTTAAAATTAAAAGCAGTTTTCCGCTGTACATATTTTTGGTGTAATTTGAAATGTACAGATCTGGACTATTAAGGGGAGACTTTTTTGTAATCATTCTCACAAACTGTAGGTTGATATCTAACGTTGGATTCAAAATATAAATAGTTATGATATCATATTGGTGAATCCCTTGAACTAATACAAATGTCTATACTGAGAACTGAACAGAAGCACGTGATCTCAAAGTTACCTACCTACATCTTTCATGATTATGGGGATGTTTAAGTGCTCAGTTGTTGTTGTTTAAGACAACAAGAGTTTAGGGCTTTGGAAGGTGGTAGATATTAGGACTGGACCACCATGCTTCAAAGAACCAATCTGCACTGGCTCGGGTCCAGCACAGATGTGAGAGAGAGATAATGAGAGAGAGAGAAACTGCAGATAACAGTCTGGCATCCATATGCCGGGCTGCGTACTGCCAACTTCCCAGAAACCCCGGTTTAAGTTTCTGCTTTTGATGAGTGTGAAGCTGGACGTCAAGGACATAACTGCCTTTAATCTGCCCCTCCAATAACATAATGGCTTGCAGAGAGAAGCCCACTGCAGGCTACAAGCGCTGCTTTCATCAAGTCAGCTGATTTTACAATGGAAATCCCTTGCAGCTGTTAAAATAAGTGCCAGACTGCCGTTTTACCCTGCTGTAGGGTCAGGTAGCATATAGACCTGTACTCTCTCTGTTCACACGGTCATCTTCCTTGTGATTTTCTTTTCACTTCTAGCATTGATTTCTTTGTTTTGTCTGTCTGTGTGGGCCTTTCGTGTTGTTTGTGTACTGTAAATTGCCTGCTATATTTTAATAACAATATGCAGTAAACATTTCACCTAGTAGTATGCTGCGCTTTTGTCTCATGATCTTGCTCTGTTGCATATTTAATTATTAGCTGACTTTTTGTCTTTCTCTATCATGAATAATTTTATTTTTTATATATTCTGTTTGTTTAGTCATTGTTTTGTTGTTAGTCAGTTAGTTTGTTTTTATTTACAATATTTTCAGTAATATGTGTAACTGTAGCACTATGCAGTGCAAACAATAGTATGCTACATTGGGGTCACATGACCTTGCTTGATGTTTCATTCGGCTAGTTGTCATCTCAGAAATAAATGAGTATTTAGCATTTAAATTACATTTTGTGTAAAAATGGTTTGCATGTACACTATTGTTGAAAAGTATCACCAAGGTTGCGATTTATAGTTACTCTAATTATTATCATAATCACACTATCATAATCATAGGGTTCTGTTTGCATGAGCTCCAACTTAATTGCAGTACTGCCTTAATTGCATTTATAAGGGTGCTTGTAAATGTAGCCTGTATCTTAACTTTTGGCAGTCTGAAGTAACGAGTCCAGAAAAGCTTAAAATCACGCTTTAGCACTTTTGCTGAAGTTCAGGTCAAGCGCATTATATTGTGAGATACATTATTCAATTCATCACGTTTTGGCTGTACACTCTCTCTCGCCAGAACCTCCTGAAACGCCTGTCACTCCAGTGAAACCCTCTTCTAGCCACCTCAAAAATATACCTATGCCCTTCCAGAGCAAAGTCTCATGGGATGTGCAGTTTCCATCGTAAGCCTGCTTCAGTATATGTTTTCACAAGCACCTAGGACCTTATCAAATTAGTCCAACACTAACAGAAAATTGGCCAACAGCTCAAAAACGCCCTCTGTAGGTTTATAAAACACGTTTAGTGGAAGAGTTATTATTTAACGTGAAGACTGGTAGATGTGATCCTACTGATAAGGCAAGCGGGTCTTAGGCAGCCAAAGTGAGATTACGCAGAGTTTTAACACCACCGCTGCCAGGTACAGGCAAGTGGAACGGGTTCAGACCCACCAGCCTGTCAAGCATAATATAAAGGAGGCCTAAAGTAGTGTA
>JADLZN010011505.1:0-108884 GCA_018155175.1 Sinocyclocheilus anophthalmus
AAATTTATAAAAATATATAAAAAATAATTCATCAAACATTATATTATATTATATTTATAAATAAAATAAAAACTAAGCATTTGTATTGCTAACTTAAACTAAAGTTGAAATCATTTAATAACTGAAATACACCAGCAAAAAAAGAATAACAATATTGCCTGAAAAAGTTTAACTTCATGACAAAAAAGTAAAGGATAAATGCTGCCTTGACAACTAACTGAAATAAGTATTAATATACTAAAATCATTCAAACTGAAATCAAATAAAGCTAAATAAATATATAATATATACTACAATACACACCACATGGAAAAAAAAATATTTAAATTTAAAATTAAATATTAATATTAAATTAATTTAAAATCAAATACATTTTTGGTTATTTATGGGTCCGTATTCAGTGTAATTATCCTAAGTACTAAGTATATAATTAAACATGTACTTACTATATGGTAGGGTTAATGCATGTAATTATGCATAATTTTTATTACAATAGTAAGTACATGTAACGTGGAACAAGGACACCTTAAAAAACTTTTTATTTTAAATATTAACTCAAACAGATGTACAAAAAGTACTAAACATGAAAATAATACAGAAATACTTTAAAAAAAAAAACTAATAAAAATGACAAATGCACATAACAAAATGACTAAAATGTAATCTAAAATTAATATGAAAACTGAAAATGAAATATGAATAAACACCATATTAGTATCTAACAATGCTGAAATAACACTACATTAAATTAAAATACACTAAAAACAAAATAATAAATAATTTTGAGGAGAAATATGACACTGTCTTAATGCTAATTAAAATTCACTCGATTCATGATTTTAAAAAACTGACCCACACCAATGCTCAAAGACCAATGTGACAATGAGCAGTCAACATAAAGAGCGGCTGCCCTCTTTTGGTCTGTACAGGAAGTGCAGCAGGGCTCAGGAGGAAGAAGATCCCTCAGTTTGAGAGGCTGGTATAAGTTCCCCCTGCAGACTGATCTGAGGTCAGTTTTCTCACTCCTGCCTTAGCGGCTGCTCTGAACATCATTATCAGCTCTCAATCGGATTGTCAGGACTGAGCCCAGATCAGTGCCGAGGGGAAACGTCAGTGCAGGCAGTGACAGGAAGTGAGAAGATGAGCAGTGCTACTCTACCTGACGCTGAGTTCACGCTGTGCCACCGCGAGGAGAGGAGAGAGCAAGAGGGGAGGAGAGAACAATCCAGTGCGGTGAGGAAGCACGGCCAAACAAAACGTGTCACACCAGTATTACAGAAAATGAGCAGGCCCACACAAAGGGACTTTTGGAGCTGATTTTAGGAAGAAATCTCAGATTCTATAGAAGCAATGGCTATGTTTACTACATGGAGGGGGTAGAATGAGAAAAAGAATTGGTTGGGAGCAGCTGTGCAACAGTACGGTCCGGAAGTAACAAAATTCCATTCAATTCTCCATAGTGGAATTGATGAATGGTACTGTTCCAACTTTAACACAGTCATATGTTTTAAAGGCATTAAAGACTACTATGTGCTTTTGTTGAAGCCATAAGACCAATTTATTTAGCCGATTGTATTTTTCGGAAATTATTTTTTAAAATAATCATGTTCAACAGTGGAATGAAAAAATAGATTACCCATGATTCTGTAAAGTAATCTCCACCAGTCAGAAACTAATACAAGCAAGTTGTGCCAAAATAACTCTATAGTGCCCACCCACTCCCATGAGGCACTGCGAATGACAGAATCGAGTTAGTCTCCCTACGCTCTCAAAATACCTTAATATGTGGTATTAATAATAATAGATATAACATAATATAAAATATGTTTTTATATATGCATCAACATCTTAAGAAATAGTTTTATTTTATATTTCTCCATCTTTTTAATTTGATTGTCATGTGCAATGCTTTATTAGATTGTAGTTCTTTCCTGTCTTGTACCTTTGTGTTTTTGTGTTCCAATTTTCAAATGTTTTTTTGCTTCAAATCAAAGTTGTAAGGTTTGAGCGCTCAGGACAAAGGTAGTTGGTTTTGGTTCAGGGTTATAATGCCTTAAACAAAGAAATATAGTAAATCCTTGTGAAAAATACTGGAGAAAACTTCCAGATCAAGGGCCGCTGAAAACGTGTGGGGCACTGTTGCGCTCTAAGAGCAGTCAAAAGGCGAAGGAGTTATCGTAACGAACGATGTTGGAAAATAAGAAATACTTGTGATTATGTTTGATTTATATATATATATATATATATAAGTGATATGAGACTATTAAGTCTAGTGGAATAACACTAGATGCATATTTATTTAATAATGTAGAAAATCACCAAGCTGAAACATTTGAAAAACTATGAACTGTAAAAATGTGCATTTGGTGGTATTTCTAAACTATTCATGCTTTTATTGTAATCAGTAACTAACTGCATATCTGATTTCTGTCTCTCTCTTTCTTTTTCTCCACTGAAGGGAATGCATGAGAAGCATGACACATAGCTGCGTGAGGAGCATGGAGGGTACAGGACAGCCTGGAGCCGGAGACGGCAAGTGAAAGCTCTTAGATTATAAATGAAACTCACCTGCTGCTAACGTTAAAGTCAGACATCAGAGAACCTCCAACTCCAGTGCAGCAGTGTAATTGAGTTTGAATATATCATGGAGTGTTTTTGGGCTAGAGAATCCTGGGAGACTGCGTTTCAGAGTGTTTGCTGTGTACAGCAGGCACTGGCTGACTGTGGGATGTTGCTATGGAAACACTTGCCCTGTACTAGGGTGTTGAGCTGTATTCCACCCAGCACCGTGCACCCATTGCTTTGATAGTGCGCAAATGTGATTTAAGATCGCTCTTTACAAGAAGAAGGGTTAATTTTTGCTTCATGCAGCTGTAGTTTGAATTTTGTAATAAAACATTATCTGGTGTTTTTTATAATAATTAAGCTTTAAGCTTTGTAATAGAATATTGCATTATTTGGTCATTTATCATTCTCCTCACTCTCTGCAGCCTCTCACAGGCAGTGCCCAATTGCTCCTCTCTAAGCCATGGCCTGGCAGAATACATCCCCATTCCGATATGGCTTTGACCTGGGGGGACATTACCAGGATCTGCGTCCTCTTGGCACGGGAGCATCCGGCCTCGTCCTCTCTGCGGTGGACAGGCGCAGCGGCCTGTGTGTGGCGGTTAAGAAGCTGGTCATGCAAGATGCCGTCAGCATAAAACACGCTCTGAGAGAGGTGAAGATCACCCGCCACCTGCAGCATGAGAACATTGTCAGGGTGTATGACGTGTTGGGGCCATCCGGTCACCCTTTACCGCGTGACCTGACCCATGTGTCAGCAATATACATTGTGCAAGAGTGTATGGAAACTGACCTGGCACGGTTACTGGAGCAAGGGCCGTTGCCAGCAGAACACGCCACCCTGCTCTTTTATCAGTTGCTTCGTGGGCTCAAGTTCATCCACTCGGCCAACATACTGCACCGTGACCTCAAGCCAGCGAACATCTTTATCAACACAGAGCAAATGCTGCTGAAGATCGGAGACTTCGGCCTGGCTCGCATTGTGGACCCACATTACTCTCACAAGGTAAGAGTCACAGCAGCAGGGCAGGTGTCACTGCAGCACGTACTGCTTCACTCACTAAAAAGAATAACGGACATCTACATAGGTACAGAAATGGTACAGTGGTTCCTAATGGAGGTATATGACTGAGATCTGTTATCAATATTCCAAATTTATTGGTTATTAGTAGTGCTGTAGTAACCGGGTCTAGGATAAAATGGTCACCTGATTCTTCTGACGTTTCCAAAAAAAAAAAAAAAAATCACAACACACACAACAAATATATATATATAGAGTGGCTGGGTGGTGTGTGTGTGTTTTATGTATATTAAGCTCTTTCATTTGTACATTATTTATATATTTATATTAATACGTATATAAATACTTATATGTATATATTATTTTTAACACTTATCAAATAATAATTAGATATTAGGCATTACCCCAAAACTAATATAAATTTGCTTAGATTGAAATAGCAACTTTGCAAGAAAATATAACAAATAATCGCATGATCACATGATAATGATTACCTGAACAATTAGACATTGCCAAAAAAAGTTTATAAATTAAGATCTTCAGCTCAAGACAGCAACTTTGCAAAAAACGAAAACCAAAAAATAATACTAATCAATTCATATTATGTTTTTATTGTTGTGGTTTGAAGATAATTGAGTTATACATTATTTTTTTATCAAAAATTAGACATATAACAATAATTACAAATCAGTTCTGCATTAGTTATTGGTCACTTAAACATAAAAATAATTTGTATTGGCGTTGGTCAAAAAAGTCAGTATTGATCCTATCAAAGCTGATCGAGATGTTTATTATTATTATTTATCGAGATGTTTATTATTTACTCTGTAGTAAATAATAAATGAATTACACTATGTAGTTTTGGTTGAATGTTTTTTGTATGTGTACCATGGCAATACTATATCTTTGGAAATGTACCAGGGTATTATTTGAAGTACATTGTAAATATCAGGGTAATCATTAGGTTACCAAGTATATGTGAAAGTACAAGGGTATTACAATCTGATACGGCCATAGTGTAATGGCACCGCCACTACTTTTTGTAAGAGTGTGGTTCACATTGAATAATACCTTGAAGAACTGGTTATTTTAGTTCATTTTGGGGACCTTTTAGATGTTAGTAGTGTAGTACTGTCATATAGTATGTACTGCCTTACGAGCTTTTACTGTGGTTCACCCTGCAGTTACAATCTGGCCTTGATTAGCAGAATCACATTTCCTATCAATTATCATGAGCTGCTGGCTGTTAATATAATTACATATTAATCCATTTACAGCTTCATCTTCAACGTAACCTCCTTAGGAACAGAAGTACTTTATATTATCTCCTTTTAATCAATCTTTCTGATGGCAGCTACAAATTAGATTTAAAGGGATAGTTCAACCAATATTCCAATGTCGTTCCAAGGCTGTAGTACTGAGTTCTCTCTTGACGTTTCAGTTCCCATTGACTTCCATTGTAAGTTTTGTCCATACAATGGAATCAATGGGAACTGAAACTGTTTAATTATCAAGATTCTTCAAAATGTCTTCTTTCATACAGTTAATACGTTTTGGAACGATATTGGGGTGAGAAAATGTTGACATAGCTATACTACATGAGGTTTAAACGCTTCCTGTAAACGCTTAAACGCTTCCTGCATCTGTGTCATTTTAAAGTAGTCTATATCTAAAGTTAAATTAGAAAATTCTTTGTTGACCTGTTATTGTTTTTCTATCTTGCACAAAATCTTCTTGCTTACAATTCTTCTGTTTTATACATCAAATAATGCACTTCAACCTGTTGATTGATAATCATTCTTTGGAGTTTATTGAAACATTTTTGGGGCACAGTGCAGATATTATTGCCTGATTGATCCTGGTGACCTTACATTAATATAATAACAACTACAATCTATAGTTACTTCATACTGCATTGCACATAGATGTTTTCAAACATTATACTATTCTGTTACACAATAATTATGAACAGTTATCTTGATGTTATGGGAGCTGAAAGATTAATGTGGCTCTTTACTGTCTCATTGTGCTTCTGTATTATTTAGCAGAGCTCACTGTGTAACACTAGCAGACCGGGAGGACAACATGAATGGAGAGCTTTGTGTGAGACAGGACAAGGTGGGGTGAATGATCAGGGAAGGGGGATAGTCACAGTTTGTGATGGAAGGAACAGCTAGAATAAAAACTGCCCAGGAAATTATAGTAGGACTACTCTTTTGGGAGCCCTGTTTAAAATGCCATGCACTGATAGGAAGATAGCTGAGATTGCAGACTCAGTGAGAGCAGCATCCCTGTGCTCTCATGTCACTCAAAATATTCATATATTATCAAAATGTCAAAGCTGCTCCCTCTCTTCAGCAGCTTCAAAAAGTGTTTGGAAACTTTTTGCCACACTTTAGCCACACTTACTGCACAAAAATTTAGAAGAAGAAATTTTAGGCAACAAAGGTTTTATTTATTTATTTTTTGGTATGTTTAACTAGAAAACAATAGACATATTGTACAAAATGATTCAGATGTAATTCAGCAGATATTTTCTGTTTAGGAACAAGTAGCGGGATATGTGCTGATAGGATACCTGTGTGTTGCCAGATCTCGCTACAAAAACAGCAAAGTACATAATAAACTAACTTACAAAATAGCATTGTTAAATATTATTACAATTCAAAATTTTCTATTGTAATACATTTAAAAATGTTAGCTGAGTTTTCAGCAGCCATTACTCCAGTCTTCAGTATCACATAATCCTTCACAAATCATTCTAATATGCTTATTTGCTGCTCAAAAAACTCTCATATTATTATCCATGTTGAAAACGGTTGTGCTTATTAATATTTGTATATTTGCTGTAGCATTTTCCCCTCAGATACCACTTGGATTGATCTCTTTTTTTTATGTAATGCAATGAAATTCATACATTTGAAGTGTGGTTTAACTTTTGTCAATCCCATTCCCTATATACAGTAAATACTATATACAGAAAAATAGCCTTATTTTTTTTGGTCTTATTTACCAAGGATACCAAGTGAGCCTGGGCTGCCACCTGTGCCCCCTTTAGAATATAGGTGCACGATACTCCTGGTTGTGTTAGTCTAAAGAATCATTAGTATGTCATTGCACCTCTGAGTATGCAGTGAGCTTCAGTGAATTAAGGGCAGTAGTTCCTTTCACCCATTCACTGAGCGAGTTCCTGCAACTCTGCCAGTCAGTACTGAATGCGTCTGTTCCCCTCTCAGCATGGAGGGAACATTCAGTTCCCAAATCTAGAGGATCACAGATAAGTGGACTATGGATTCACAGAAGCATCTGGATCCACATATGCTAGCAGTGCAGGCAGGGGACTGAGAGAGCCACAGATGGTTATACTCCTTCAATACTACATGGAGAATAAAGATGATGTTGGCTCTGAATGTCATCTATAATTTAAATAAGCAACCAGTTAACCCATTGTCCTGTTCAGTAGCTCATTTATGATGGCTTGACCAGCGTAAGCAGCTAATTTAAATAGGTACTCCATAGATTATAAGAGACAAACATACTGTAAGCTTTATTATATTGCTAAATTATATTTCTTAACGACTTATGATTGCCTTTGTAACAGATTTAACGTAAGATTGTTTTGGAAAATTGAAAAACAAATGAATACACATATTTAAATATTACACTACCGTTAAAAGTTTGGAATAATTCAAATTCATAATTTAATTTTTTTTAATGTTTTAGAAAGGCGTCTCTTAAGTTCACCAAGACTGTATTTACTTGATTAAAAATATTATTACAATTTAAAATAACATTTTTTACAATTATTTTAAATATATTTTAATATATTATTTAAATATAATATATCTGCGTGTCATATGAAATCATTTCTAATATGCTGATTTGGTGCTCAGTTCTAATCAATTATTATTGGTACCGGTATATTACAGGATTTTTGTGAATTTATTACAATTATATTTGTAATTAAAATATACATTAATTGAAAATAATATATATTAATATAAAATATGAAAGTTACACTTTCTACAACTATTAATTGATTATATTTGTGGATTTTTGGCCAGTGAAATGTGAGATGTTGACAGCAGGAAATCCTCAGTGTCGAGCCCTTCTCAGCGTGCAAGTTGCAGTTCTTGACCGCACAAACCCAGCGTCACAGACATTCGTTGGTCAAGATGTCTGATTTATGCCGTTTTTTTTTATTATTGCTCATTTTCAGTCTTTGTTTGTCTGGTTTGTGAACAGTTTCAAAGGTCTTAGTGAATCAGCTCCAGTGAGAAGACAAAGGCTCTCTTTGTAAGCAGGATATGAAAATATCATTCTCATTTGTGTCACCATCGCCTTCAGATCCACCCTACCTATTGAGGCTGCCTGCTAAAATCTCACAAATAATTCATCACCTGGGCCCAGGGGTAGAGTGGGAGGTGAGAAAGAAGAGGAAAGGATGAAGGACGGCAGGATGAGCTGAAGGAGATTGTTGGAGGGGGGTATTGGGAGTCATAGGGTTACTGTACATCAGCGGCTTCTTATCAGATTTTACATTGATGCTGAGTCACATGGCTTTTTTACACCCTTCTTTTTAGATTTATATTATATACCACATTTGCATTTACACATTTAAATTGATCAAAATGCAATCAACATTTAAAAGATTTATATTTTGAATTAATTCTGTTCTTTTGAACTTTTTATTCATCAAGAATCCTGAAGAAAAATGTATCCATTGTTTTCACAAAACTAATTAAGCCACAAAATGGTGGGAAAATTTTTTTCTTGAGCAGTAAATCAGACATATTAGAATGATTTCTGAAGGATCATGAAAAAAATCAGTTTTGCCAGCACAGGAATAATAACATTTTAAAATATGCTAAAAGTGAAACAGTTCATTTGAATTGAAATAAAATGGCTGCATTAATTTGTAAGTATCTATCATTTTATTTATAAATAAAAACATATTTTAATATTATTATATAAATATATTAGGTTGAGATTATGTTTATTTATTGTTTTATTAGTTTATTACTTTGCTTTTACCAAAGGTAACTTTCTGTGCAATATGAATGCTAACACACCTGTGTGTGTGTGTGTGTGTGTGTGTGTGCGTATATACAGTGGGTACGGACAGTATTCAGACCCCCTTAAATTTTTCACTCTTTTTTATATTTCAGCCATTTTCTAAAATCATTTAAGTTTTTTTTTTTTTCCTCTTTAATGTACACACAGCACACCATATTGATAGAAAAACACAGAATTGTTGACGTTTTTGCTGATTTATTAAAAAAGAAAAACTGTAATATCATATGGTCCTAAGTATTCAGACCCGTTGCTGTGACACTCATATATTTACTCAGGTGCTGTCCATTTCTTCTGAACATCCTTGAGATGGTTCTACACCTTCAATTGAGTCCAGCTGTGTTTGATTATACTGATTACTCTTGATTAGGAAAGCCACACACCTGTCTATATAAGACCTTATAGCTCACAGTGCATGTCAGAGCAAATTATAATCATGAGGTCAAAGGAACTGCCTGTAGAGCTCAGAGACAGAATTGTGGCAATGCACAGATCTGGCCAAACTGACCAAACCTTCTCAGAGTGCTCAGGACCTCAGACTGGGCCGCAGGTTTACCTTCCAACAAGACAATGACGCTAAGCACACAGCTAAAAGAACGAAGGAGTGGCTTCACAACAACTCTGTGACTGTTCTTTTATGGCCCAGCCAGAGCCCTGACTTAACCCAATTGAGCATCTCTGGAGAGACCTAAAATGGCTGTCCACCAACGTTTACCATCCAACCTGACAGAACTACAGAACTGGAGAGGATCTGCAAGGATCCCCAAATCCAGGTGTGAAAACTTGTTGCATCTTTCCCAAAAAGACTCGTGTCTGTATTAGATCAAAAGGGTGCTTCTACTAAATACTGAGCAAAGGGTCTGAATACTTAGGACTAGGGATGCACGATATATCGGCCACCATATCAGTATCGGCCGATAAATGCTCATTTTTTCTGTTATCGGTATCGGCCCGATAAGAAAATGTTGCCGATATTTTAAAGCCGATAAATAATGCATTATTTCTTTCAGATGCGCGCTGTTCGTTTGCAGCCTTTTGTGCAGTTGTATGTTGTATTATTGTGTTTATTTGATGTATATCTGATTTATCTCGTATAGAATGCCTTTGGTTAAGTTAAAAGAGCGCTTCAGTTTACCGGTGATCATCTTTAGCTCAGTGCACGCAGCTCAATCAGCAGTGCACAACATTAACTATGATTGGGAATGTCGTGTATGTAACATTCTAATGAGAAAATTATTATAATACGTTGTGAATTCTATGGGTTTAGTTGCCGTGTTTCAGCGCGTTGTTATGGGAAGAGCGCATCCACAACAGGATCACACATCTGACTATAGCACGCAATAACTGCGCCATTTTGTACATATATAAGTTGTAATACTATGTTTATATTGTATTAATATTAATCTCAAGATGCATTTCCTTGAATTAAATAAGCTCCCAGCAAAACGCTTCAGTTTACCGTGTTCAGTCAGCTCTTCAGCTTCAGCACGCGCAGCTCAAACGGCTGCTATTTAAAACAGTGGTATTAATTTGTTACTTTTTTAAAATCATTGATACATTATTAATAATAACAACCACTTGTATTTTTCTCTTATTATTTTCATCAACAATATGGTTTAGTAATTAAAATCATTTAATTATTGTCCGTGCAGAGGCTATTCCTTTTTATTGATCTGTGGCGCATTCATTTTGATTCTTTACACGTGTAATGATGTCCAGTGACTTGTTTGCATTATTTATGCATTATTTTATTTATTTGTAAGACTTTTTTATGACTAAATTTGGTAATGGGAGTGTAAAATTATTTTTAAAACGTACACCGTTCAAATTAGGCTGCTTATGTTGAAGTGTTTGGGATGTGGCTTTTAATGATGAGACCTTTTTTGTCATCAGGCTCTCAAAAAGTATATAACAATTTGGATATAGATTTATCGGCCAACATATCGGTTATCGGCTTTCAAAAATAAAGAATTATCAGTTATCGGTATCAGCCAAAATGTTCATATTGGTGCATCCTACTTAGGACCATGTGATATTCAGTTTTTCCTCTTTTAATAAATCTGCAAAAATGTCAACGATTCTGTGTTTTTCTGTCATTATGGGGTGATGTGTGTACATTAATGAGGAAAAAAAATTAACTTAAATGATTTTAGCAAATGGCTGCAATATAACAAAGAGTGAAAAAGTTAAGGGGGTCTGAATACTTTCCGTCACACTGTATTATGTATGTATATCATATCATAAAAGTAGTTTTTTCAGGCTGTCACCTCAAGAAACGACATAAAAATGACTATTATCATTTAATCCACCATTTAATAGTTGTGTTATGTTGCATCTGATGACATTTGTTATGTTTATCTCGGCAGGTATCTGTCAGGGAATGGTCATAAATTTGACCGGGGGTCCCACAGATCCTTCTGTCTCCAATAACTACACTAAAGCCAATTGAATGTGGGCGCTCACTGGCTCATGCTGGCTGCGAGGCGCACAGTCCTCATGCTGTTTGGCAGGTAGACTACGCGCCAGTAATGACCAAGGGTCTTCATAGTGATTCTGTGGGGGGGGGGGGGGGGGGTGGGGGGGGGATTGCTCTATTTGTTTTGTATAGATCTTGCGGTTCACTTGAGAAGCAAGAACATCAATCTTCATTATGCAGACGTAGTCTTAGAGCGTCCTCTAGTGGCTATTGGTGGTAAAGTAAAAATAGACGTTTAGGCCAGACATATCAATCGAGTTTACTATTTAAAGGGGTCATAAAAAGATGCGATTTCGTTTTTTCCTTTCTCTTTGGAGTGTTACAGCTCTTGGTGCATAAAGAAGATCTGTAAAGTTGCAAAGACTAAAGTCTCCAATCCAAAGAGATATTCTTTATAAAACGTTAAGAGTCAGCCACGCCTACCTAAAAAACGGCTCGTTCTAACACGCCCCAAAATATCTACATCACTATGTGGGAAGATTTCCATAACACCACCCAAATGTTCACGCAAGGAAACCAGGGGGGGCGACCTTTTTATTCTTGCTTAGTGTTGTTGTTGCCGTGTGTGACGCTGTGTGTTTTGTGAAAGCGAAACTACTTTGTTTGTCTTCCAAAGAGTACGATATCCGCTTCGTCATGCCTAGAGCTTATCCGTGCTGGTCACTGAGGAATACATCAACTTCGCGCTGTCCGCTCGCCTGATCGGCTTTCACCATGGACGAAGCGAGTCCAGCCCGGGGTCGTCCCTTGGTTTGACTGAATCCGCCAGCCGCCCGTTCTCGCCCCGCCCGCCTCTGCTCACTCAACCGCCTCCCTCTCTCTAGACCCTCCCTTCACTCCAGTCGCGCGTGTGTGACCGCTGTGTTCGTTGTAACAGCTAAACCTACTTTGTTGTGTCTTCCAAAAGAGGACACGACTATAAATCAGGGGTTAGTGTATTTACAACACTGTTCCAGAACAGTTTAACCCAAATATTCCGATGTGTCCAGCGCATTTTTATGGAGGACTGTTTACTGATCCAGGTAGAGTAGACTACAATGCCGGCTGCTCTGACTCACCAACTGTAAGTACGTTTTTTATATTTAAGATTTGCCACTGTGTTTCAACGCGATTTTTTGAGCAGTGTAGAGTAGCGCTTGTTGTTCATTTCTCCGATCACAAATGCAGACATGGTTTTATGTTTACGCGGCGCGCTGCAACTCAACGCGTAAAAAGAGAGTACAAGTCATTATAATCATTTATTTATTATGTCCCCACTGGATGCAACAAATGCCTAGTTTATAATGGGTTTTAATGTTTTTGTCTCGTCGTGCCGGGACAAGGCATCACAATATGGTACGGGGCGTAACATTTCCGTCACACGCTTGAGGTATTCAGCCAATCACAACGCACTGTATAGCTGTCCAATCATAGAACACCTCGCTTTTCAGACTCATGAGCTTTGTAAAAATCGACGCGTTTCAGAAAGGCGGGGCATAAAGGAGAAACAATAATGCACAGTATGTAGAAAATAATTAAATTATTTAAACCGCATAAACACATTTTATTACACCAAATATTTTTTTTTAGCAGCATCATATGACCCCTTTAAAAGTTTTAAATACTAAACTTTTAACAATTTTAAAATCGTTAAGACATTTTTCTTGCCTTTCTACACAAATAACATACAGTTCTCATTATTATTAAACTTGTAAGATCCATGACTTGTCACAGTCTGGAGCCAGACTAAGTTACGAAGCCTGTCTGTTTGATTTTCTTCTCTAAGGTGCTCATGAACTGGAGCAGATGCAGCTAATTTTGGACACTGTTCCTGTTATTAGAGAAGAGGACAGACAGGAACTGCTGAAGGTCATGCCCTCTTTTGTAGGTCAAGGGTGGAAGGTCAAGAAGGCACTCAGAAAACTATTGCCAGAGGTGGAGGACAAAGGTAAGCTGAGCATATATTTTTTTTATATGTGATACTATGATACATCAACAGCATTATTCACTGTCTCCACATTTCAGCCATTGATTTTCTGGAGTGTATCCTCACCTTTAATCCCATGGACCGGCTGACAGCAGAAGCGGCTTTGTCTCACCCATACCTGCAGAGATACTCGTGTCCTCAGGATGAGCCTGTCTCCCTGCAGCCTTTTCGCATAGAGGACGAGCTAGAGGACAGTCAGGTCACCGAGCACGGTCATGCGCTCAGCTCCCACTGGGACAGGTACATTGCTCGCATGTCACACGAGGCACTCTGACTTACCAACACCCAGAGTTCAAGCTTTTCTCTCCAGATGATGTAATTTGTTACAGTTTTTCTGGCACGCACAGTTCCAGTGCTGCTGACACAGATCTATGACGGTATATAAAAAACATAATAAAGAATTCAATCTCTATACATTCTTTTATAAAGAACATAATCTATATAGCTGAGAAAACTTAATTGTTTAGTTCATAAATTAAATCTATTTAATTGATTTAATGTCTTAATACATTTTCAAATAAAGTACAATCCACATTTCTACCATCTTTAATCATTGGATTACTTAACGCTCTATTGCACGTATTATGAAAGAAATGTTTAAAAAATTTGTTATTTCTTGCATGGACCTTTTTTACTAAAATAAAAACAAAAATCATAAATAATAACTTAAACATCATAATAATAAAATAATTTAGACACTACTGTACGATTGTTTTTTATATATATTTTTTTAAATAACTGATTTGATCAGAAAACAGAAAATACAGTAAAAACAGTAGGATTTGTGAAGTATTACAATTTAAAATTGTGAAACATTTTCTATTTGAATCTATTTTAAAATGTAATTTACTTCTGTGATGGCAAAGCTGGATTTTCTGTATAATAATAGCAATATATGTTCTACAGTCTCTGCATTCACTGCAACCATTTCACTGGCACACAATGTTGCTTCTTGGCAACAAACATATTTCTCATAACAAATAAAAATACTAAAATAATATTTATGTGATTTATAATAAATATAATAATATTTATATGACTTTGAAATGAAGTTTACTCAATAACAAATGTGAATATTATTTCTTTCTGAGGCTCTCCATGGCAAAAAAGTGTCCTCCACTGAACAGTGGTTTCGCCCGAATTATGTACAGAACAAAGGCCAAATATTATTATATTTGCCCAAGACAAAGCTTTTATTGGTTTGTTGTTTTATTGTTATTATTAAGCATTTTACCATCATATATGTGTTTGAAAAGCTAAGAAACAGGTTTGTTACCCTGTGGGTTTATGCCCTAAAAGGACATTAAAAAAATAATAATAATAAAACTTAAAATAGCAAACAAAATCGGTTTGTGCTGGGATTTGTGGACCCAATAAAAATGCAGTACTTGAGTACTAGAGCATAATGAAACCGATTTTGGAGAGCGAATTAAAGTCTGCATTCGTTCTTTGATACTTCTTTAATGATGAAAGTTTGATCGTTAACAGTTTGTGGGTACATGAACGCTGGAACAGTGAAAACAAGGGTCATGTAAAAGGTCATTTCCACAGATGGGTACTGAAGCGCCCAGAGGACTTCTCCATGACGTAGAATGCTGTTCAAATATAGAAACGTATTAAACCCCTGCATAATTAGAACTCATAGAGGACTCTGTGACAACTTAATAAGAATGTCAGTGTTGTCCTCGGTGTGGCCATATATGCACATCTGACAGAAGCTCTTTCATTACTGATCAGAGCCAGCAGTGGGAGGTGAACAAACTTGTTAGCTGAGACCAAAGATCAGGAACAGCATTGAACTTTTGAAACGTTTTGACTAACTGTATAAATGCTGCTGTCGAAGAGAAATTCATGTCTATGCCACAGATGGTCTTCATTACCACTAGTTTGACTCCTTTTCTTTGTTTGCAAACATAACATTTGTGCTTAAAGTAATGCACTTACATTGGTCTGGATTGAAGTTGAAATATTTGATAGCCTAAGAAAACAGTTGAGAGAAAAGCAGATGCGTACTAAACATGCTGTCATTAAAAGGATAGTTCACCCAAAAATTTTAATTCTGTCATTATTTACTCACTCTCATGTTGTCCCAAACTTGTATTACTTTCTTTCTTGTGCTGAACACAAAATAAGATATTTTGAAGAATGTGGGTAACCAACAGTTTTTTTTCTGTCCCGCATTGACTTGAGTAGTAGGGAAAAAATACTATGGAAGTCACTGGGGACCAGCAATTGTTTGGTTACCCACATTCTATAATATATAACTTTTGTTCAACAGAAGAAAGAAACTTATTCAGGTTTAAAACAACTTGAGAGCGCGTAAATATCAGAATTTTCATTTTTGGGTGAATATGCTTTTAAGAATGTTAATCTAACAAAAGAAAAGGAGAAAACCACTCACTGCTCTTGACTGAAGAACTTAAATACAGTTGCTTTGATAAGAGTACGTGTATAATTTATACAGTGAAGTGTTTATAGTGATTTTTTAAAATTGTTGATTAAATTTCTTGAATGTTACTGCTAAATACACCTTCTCTACCTGACAAAGCAAGCACTGTTTGTTTTATTTGTATATTATGTGTATTTATAATGTATATCTTTGTTCTTATTTTCAAAAAAAGTTTAAAAATTTGTTCATGTAGCTTGTTCTTATTATTTTAATAACAAAGAGTAAATAATGACAAAGATTTTTTTATCTTTGCTCACTTTGGCCTAAATATCTGCCATTCTTTTTTTATATTTTGTTACCTTGAAAGGTTTTGTTTTTAAAATCGGGAAATTAGTTGAGCTGTACTGCTCATACAAGTTGCAAAATAGTAAAACCATCGTGACAAAGAATCGTGATTTTCCTGGAAAAAAAAATTTGTGATATATTTTTGCCATATCTCCCACCCCTAATTGAATGTGTCCTCTCCTTCCTGTATAAAAGTGTTCATTTTATTCTTAATGACCCCAAACTTTTGAACTGTTTACAAATCGTATTTAATAATGCTTGTTTTAATATAAAAATGGCAAACTATTACAACAGTGTGAATGATTGAATTCTGTTTTATTGTTTAGCTGGTGGTGCAATGGTGTACCTCGACTTAAAATAATGATTTTTATTATTCATTTAATATATAGAATATATATATATATATTTTAAAATAATGCAGTGACTAACTGCTAATATGCATCACTTTATACTTTGTATGCCCAACAAATGGTCCTATGCATATGCATAAAAGTGCGTATACATGTTTCTCTTTCAGGTATGATGGGAGTCTGTCGTCAGACGTTTATTGGCCGCAGCAGGAGCAGTGTGGCTGCATGCAAGCTCTCTGACCTGGCTAGTCGGATCCTAGAAGTTCAAAGAGATCCACGAGCGAGTTCAACGGCCCACATCGAGGAGGTTCAGGTAGACCCTCGCAAATACTCCCACAGCAGCTCCGCAGAGCGCTTCCTGGACCAATCCCACTCGTCTCTGGAGCGCGTCTGCGGCCAGTTCACAGAGCTGGACTGCGGCCGCTCCTGCGATTACAAAGTGGGCTCTCCGTCCTACCTGGATAAGATCGCGTGGCGGGAAGGAAAGCCGCAGCACTACTCTGAACCCAAGCTAATACTGGACCTGTCTCACTGGAGGCATAACAGCATGTCTGCTCCAAGAGGGGGCAGCGTGGAGAAGCTTCTCGCCGAGCCCGGAGATCTGTTCCAGGAGATCTCACGCTGGGTGGAGAGCACACAGTCTGGTCTCCACTCGCCTGGTTCTCCTCAAGAACCACTCACCTCCCCGTGTTCCCCTCCTCAACCTCTATCTCCTACAATGCTGCCTCATTCTCAGATGCAAATCCCAGGGGCTTTGCAACTGACCAGCCCTCACGACAGCAGGAGTCCTAACCCATTCTTCTCCGCTCCTCCTTCTCTGCTGCCCACTTCACCTTCCTCTCCTCATCACAGTTCATCCGATTACCTGTCTTCCTCCATTCGTTGTGAAAATGATGAAGAGCTTTCACAGATGGATCCTTCCGGAGAAGAACATTTTGACCTGGATGTGTTTATCTCTCAGGCTCTGAGGCTCTGTAGTCAGAGCGAGGTACTGGTGGAGAACTCAGACGCTCCCAAACCGGGCAGCATTAGTCATGTTCGCAACGTCGCAGATCACAGAGCCTCCAGAACACAAACTCTAACGCCTGAGATGGTCAAGGCTCATGGATGTCATAAAGAGCACTGGTAGAGGATATCTTTTGACTTTTTATTTAATGATTTTGAAGATGTTTGGCATGAATGAATTGTAAATACTGGGGACCTTTTGAGAATGTTGTTTTATTACCTGAAGCTATGATTCTGTATTCCACCAGAAATCTAAAGTATTGACCTCTAGAATGAGGATAACTTGGTAGAAAAACATCTGAGATCTCAGATAGGATGTGATTGGAGCCTTGAGGGCACATGGTGATGAAATCTTTTTTCTTCCCTTATAAAACTTTGTGTTCTCTCTCTGCAACAACAAAAAAAAAAGTTTTTGCGAGACATCTGTGCTCTCTCATATTTGATTTCCTGCATTTCTGTTAACTATTCCATATTAAATCTTTTGACGAATACACTTAAAGCTAAATTTTGTTAGAGAAATTGTGCAAGTCTCTTATGAAAATGTGCAACCGCACTTTTGGGCTTGCCGGTCCGGGCGGACAACCTCGTTTTTCCCCTAACTATCTTGCGGCGCTCTGAATTATGAAACTACAACTGTTTATTTCCTGTGACTCAAGCCTGAGCCCGCGAGAAGGCTGTTTTTCCATTGTCCTTTCTCCCTTTAGTCCTGCATCGTTTGTGTTTATTGTCATTCCTTTATTAAATACTTCTCGCCATCTAGTGTAAACCGGAAGTGATTTTTTTCCATGTTTTGGCTTTTGGCTGAAAATGTTTTAATGCCTGTCACATGGGACCTGGCGCCCCCAACCATTCTCCGTGCTGGGGTATATTTGTTGCACTAGCCAAAAAAACATTGTATGGGTTAAAATGGTTGATTTTTCGGGTATGCCAAAAATCATTAGGATCTTAAGTAAAGATCATGTTCATGCGATGTTGGTACATTTCTCCTGTAACGAGAGTAAAACTAATTTTTTTTGTTATTACTAATATGCACTTGCTAAGACTCATTTGGGCCACTTTAAAGGCGATTTCTCGCCACATCTTTCGATTTTTGCATCCCTCAGCTTTACAGCTTTCACAGTAGTTGTATCTCGGCAAATATGGTCCTGCCTCCAACACCAAACATACCATACCAAGGAGCATATTAGCTCAGCTTTCAGACGATTGACCCTTATGACTGGTTTTGTGGTCCAGAGTCACATATATCTGTGCATACGGTATTTCTAAAGTTTTTTTCCAATAGATTTTTCACTTTTTCACATCTTCCAATGGTTGGCCAAACAGTCCCACCACAAACTCACACCATTGGTTGCTGCGTTATGGAAAAAGTAAAAAACAAAAATCCAAAGAAAAACCCACATCTTCAACTTTAAAACATCAATCACCAAATTAAAACAGGAGATCGGCAGATCGTTATTCTTTGTAATTTTAATTCCCATAATTTAATTAGTTAAAATGCAGACAACTTTCACAAAAATGTTCCAAAAAGAAAGAAAACAGCAATACAGTACATATGCAGATAAGGGGGGTTTTGTTCAAATTCAAGCCCTGTCTTAAGATGGTGCCAGACAGTTAACAGCATAGCATTCACATCATGGCAATAGAGACGACACACAGCAGGCAATCAGCAGGCCAGTGGAGGATTGGGCTACATTCTATTTTCAAGTGCAGATAAGAACATGGAAAATTAATAAATGATATTAGTACACTACGGGAGAATGTCACTAGGCTGCCAAGAACAGTTATGAAACCTTTCATCAACACACTGGTTGTGGATATTAATGATTTACATAGTGATCTGTTTGGATTTGTCCAATCATAACATGTCCATCTAAAACCACAGAATGGCTTTGACGTTTCTGCGTACTACGTTTAGCGTAGTAGTAGTGGTTAAAGTGCCATTTTTTGAATATGTAACTCAAGACTAACTCTGTGGCCAAACTGCAGCCTCATGTTCGGTTACGCAAATACCTGAACGCAGACACGATTCTGAAATTCAACACAACTCAGCTAGAGCGGCAAAATAGCGTAAATTTCTTACGGATCCCCTCCGGTCCATGCCTCCCGCACCCCCCCCTTCAAGACCTCTCCTTCGCCCGTTCCTGGCCCCCTTGCCCGCTGACTCTCCCCCCCTTCCCTGGTAGTGCCCTTACGTTGTGTTCCCCCCTGGCTTGCTCGTGTTCTGCTTTTTGTTTATTCCATACTCTGGCCGTCCCTGGGGCCCCCGCCCCTGCCGTGCACCTCCCCCTTCCGTTTCCTGGCAGCTACCTTTCACCTTTCAATTGCTCCCCTGCTCGCCTGCGGTTTGGTCGCGTGCGATCCCCCTTCCCCGAGCGTCTGCGTGTGGTCGCGCCGCCCACGCATTGCGTTGCATCCTTGTGAAAGCATGTTTTTGGCCACCTTCTGTTTCTGCCCGCATGTGGCCGCTTCGCTGGCGTGCCGTTATCCCCCCCCCCCGCTCTCGCCTGCCACGCCGATCCTTGAGGTTGAGCCCCCCCCTCTTGGTCCAGGTTAGTAAAAAGTTTTACTGGATCTTGCTGTGCCTCTCCCCTGACCGGTGCTGCCCCTGCTGGTGGCGGGTCCGCTGCCCCCCCTTTGGCCCGTTACTTCTTGCCTTTCAGGGCACCCCCACAATTACACCGTTCCTCCGTACTTTCCCCCACGTCATCCTGCCCAACAACTGTCCACTTTCCCCCCTCCCCAACCCCTCCCTCCCCCCAGGGAGCACGTCCCTGGGCCAGCAAAACAATGGCTGTATGGAACCACCTCCCGTTCCCCCTCCCGGCCGGCCCTTTGCCTCTTTTGCCGATTCCCATCTTAAGCCTTGTTCCCGTGGTCTTCAGCCCTGCCCTTTTTTCCGTCCTGGTCTTCCTTTTGTGGACTTTTAGCCCCGTTTCCTCTCCTGTGGCCGGCCCCCCCCATATAGTCGAAAACTATGAGGTTCCGCCACATGCTCTCGATCATTTCTTTTCTTATTTTGTTTCCTATTCTCCCATGTCCGTTGTGTCCTCATCTGCCCCCCCCCCCGTTGATGTACGGATCCTTAGATCCCCCTGCTGCAAACCCCATGACCTGAACCAACTTTGCCTCTGCGGTAGTTACTCTTTCATTTGTGCTTCTCGTTAGTTGATTGGCCTTAGTCGGCACTTGCCCATGCGTGCTTTCCAATATGCTTACCTGTACCACCACCGTCCTGCCGGTACTGTCTCACCCCAACCTACCGCCCCCCCTTCACGGCCAATGGCCCTATAAGATCGCTTTGTTTACGCCTCCCTCCACACCCCCAGTCCTTCCCCCACACCCCCACCACCCCCACCACACCCCGACCAAGAAAGAAAGCAAAGCAGCCACCGTTGAATTTTTGGCTTCTACCCCCCACCAGCCACAACTTTGTACAGTTCCCCCTCTGGCTGCTCATCGCGGCAGCTCCTTACCATGGTGTTGACTAAAAAGTCCGAAGCCAGGTCACCGGATATCAACATGTCATTGGATAGTGCGCCTGGCCATGTTTGTGTTGAACTCACGGCGACTTTTGGGGTTCTTGTGGGGTCCGGGCCACAAATAGGTTGTTCTTTGCACCTTCCTTAAATGAACCCATTTGTGCCCACTGAATCACATCCGCCTGATGTTAACCCAATTCCTCTTTGCTCAACCTCTTTGTGCTATCCGGACGCCTGCTGTATGGCCACGCCCGGCCGGTGTCTAACATGCCTCGCGCTACCTTTCTATGTATCTGCCGTGGGTCAATTATGTTTGTGTGTGTGTTGGTTTTATGGTTCCCCGTGCTGATTTTGGCCGTCTGGCCTCCGGTATGTCTCTTGCATCCTGTTGCGCCTTCAGCCCATTCCTCCTCTGCTCGCCTGACAAGTATCGCTCTGTATCACCAATACCCAGAGTCACCGGTCGCTTTTGTTTGCTCTGTTTAGCTTGGTATTACCACCCCTGTCCCAGCGTCTGGCCCTGTTGTCTTCATCTTCCCCACACGCGCTGACACACATCACCCCTGATCTGTAGACAAAAGGTGGTCAGAAAGTTCATTCAACTGTACTCTTTCCGATGAGCCTCTTTCTGATCCTCCCCCCGTCCTCCTCTTTTTCTTCTCTTTCCCTGCTGGTGCATTTGCTTCTTTTCCGTATGCGACTCTTTTCGGGTCGGCCATGTCGAGACTACCGTTGCTTTGTGAGTCCTCATGATGGACAGGCTTCTGGCGTCGTTGTTGTCTCGTCACTTATTTTTTTATGATCTTTTCATCTGCTTGGCCAGCATAGTTCATGGCACCTACAAACCCTGGTTGAAAGTTTCCTTAAAGGTACTAGTATTACAAAGGGGCCCTCGGAATCCCTCAAACCTCAATCCCTAGCTGCTATATACCCCGTCGACCGAACCTATCGCCTCTATGGTTTCCCTTATGATTTTGTCTCACACCGTGTTTTTAAGCGGTAGATGGTCACACTAACTCCTCCCCACTCCAAGAAGGGCTTCCTCCCCCTTCACCCTCCCACATGACTTTCTTTCCCTGTTTCCTAGATTCTGGTTTGTCCATTGTCTTTTCTGTGCGAGTTTGCCTGGTATATTTAGCAATGCGCTCATGTCGGTTTTGCCCCGCCGGTGCTGATCTCAGTGTCTTTACGAAGACGTTTGCTGTGTCCGCGCCGGGCATCACACGTTGCTTCCCCCCCACACCTGATGCTTTACCCCCCCTTTCGAGGCCCGGCGCGTTCGTGCCCACGTGCTCCCCCCCCCTGTTCGCATTCTCGTGCTGCTCTTTTTCCCGATATGGCCGGTCTGCGTCTTTGTCTGGATGTGTGTCTCCACTGTTCCCTTGGAAGTGGCCCCCCCTGACACGTCTTTTGGACCTTTGAAATCCCCTTGCCTGCGTCCAAGTCTCGGTTTTTTATGGTCCCTTTCCAACCCCCCTGCCCTCCCCAGGCAACACTCTTGCAGTTCGGTATCGAAATGATCTGGCTGTTTTCGGCGATTTGCAGATCCATTGGCGGCTTTGTCGTGTGGTTTCTTTTGTTCTCTCTTCTTCCCTCTCCGCTACGGAGTATCGTCGGACAAACAGGGACATGCCACCGTGCCCCGGTTTCCGAGGGCCTGTATCCGGGCTCCGGACTCTCCCTGCCTAACACAATCGTCCAGAATTCCTATTATTTTGTTTTCTTCTGACTCACCTCTACCTCTCGGATCTATCACTTTCGACATTTTTTCCTTTCAATTGTTCCTCACCCTCTGTTTTCCGTTTTTGTAGTTACCTATCAAACCACAAACCACCCAATTCTTATCCCATGAGACAGTTAGACGTTATGCCCTTAGTGACGAATAGGTATCTAGTCTAACAGCAACATGTGGATTTACTTTTTTCGAAGTTATGCTCTTTGGGTGGAACTAGGTCATACAATCTTTATGGAATGTATTTTGTTATTTCTATAAAGGCTTTTTAAAGATTCCATGAAATCACAAGCATATGTTTCTGTCCTGCTTCACTCTTCTGTTGAAACAGTAAGATACACTGCCACATTTTTTTAATAAGGTCAATAGCCTTTAGTTGAAGGCACAGACCTGGCTATTTGATATTAGTAGGTGGTATGACTGATATGATATTTCTATTAGCGCTGGATGAAATCTAAATCTAATCTAAATAATATTTGGTTATTTACTATAAATCAGAGGTCTCAACCCAGTAGTGGAAGTGTTGCTACCGGGTCGCAAGAACGTTCTAGGAAAAATGTGTATATATATGACACTCTGTTATTTATTTATGATAATGATTGTTCTAATTATTCTGTATTTTCTTTTGTATGCGATTGATATGGAGTAGCAATTTGATGATTTCATGTTCAATTAATTAATGAATGATTTGTTCTGATCTGTCATATACAGGTGCATCTCAATAAATTAGAATGTCATGGAAAAGTTCATTTATTTCAGTAATCAACTCAATTGTGAAACTCGTGTATTAAATAAATTCAATGTAAATAGACTGAAGTAGTTTAAGTCTTTGTTTTTTTTTAATTGTGGTGATTTTGGCTCACATTTAACCCACCAATTCACTATCTCAACAATTAGAATACTTCATAAGACCAATAAAAAAAAAACATTTTTAGTGAATTGTTGGCCTTCTGGGAAGTATGTTCATTTACTCTACATGTACTCAATACTTGAAAGGGGCTCCTTTTGCTTTAATTACTGACTCAATTCGGCATGGCATGGAGGTGAACAGTTTGTGGCACTGCTCAGGTGGTGTGGAAGCCCAGGTTTCTTTGACAGCGGCCTTCAGCTCATCTGCATTTTTTGTGTCTTCTGTTGTTTCTCATTTTCTTTGACAATAGTCAGGTCTTGTGAGTTTGCTGGCCAGTTAAGCACACTAACACCATGGTCATTTAACAAACTTTTGTTGCTTTTGGCAGTGTGGTCAGGTGCCAAATCCTGCTGGAAAATGTAATCAGCTTTTTCAAAAAGCTGGTCAGCAGAAGGAAGCATGAAGTGCTCCAAATGTCTTGGTAAACGGGTACAGTGACGTTAGTTTTCAAAAAACACAATCGACCAACACCAGCAGATGACATTGCAAACCAAATCATCACAGACTGTGGAAACTAAACACTGGACTTCAAGCAACTTGGACTATGAGCATCTCCACCCTTCCTCCAGACTCTAGGACCCTGGTTTCCAAATGAAATACAAAACTTGCTTATCTGCAACAAATTTTCTTATCCTTAGCCCAGGAAGACGCCTCTAACTTTTGTCTGGGTGAGGAGTGGCTTAACAAGAGGTAATACGACAACTGTAGCCACAATCCTTGACACATCTGTGGTGTGGATGGTTGATGCTTGACCCAGCCTCGTTCCCATTCCTTGTGAAGTGTCCAAGCACATTGTGAATCGATTTGCTTGACAATCCTCAGTGGTTGTGCATTCTTTTTCTTCCACACTTTTTCCTTCCACTCAACTTTCTGTTAACATGCTGGGATACAGCACTCTGTGAACAGCCAGCTTCTTTTGCAATGAATGTTTGTGTCTTACCCTCCTTGTGAAGGCAGTCAATGATTGGTGGGTTTTGTTTTAAAATGGTGAGCAAAATCCATCACTAATTAAAAAGAACCAAAGACTTAAACTATTCAGTCTCTGTGCATTGAATTTATTTATCACACGAGTTTCACAATTTGAGTTGAATTACTGAAATAAATGAACTTTTCCACGACATTCTAATTTATTGAGATGCACCTGTATTAGGGGTTAAATGGATCGCAGTTGATCCGTGATACGTATGGACCAGGCCCCACAGTTCGGCACGCGTGTGATTCAAGATTGATTCGCAGATTAATTTGGCAATCTACACGTTAAAGCGATTTTAAACCATAAGAAGAAGCGAAGGAGAACTCGATTCGTTCCTCACGCGCTGTTTTCGGTGTGCACAGCAGCCTCACACACCAGAAGCGCGCACACACACAGAAATGTGTTTCAGACAGCGTGCGAATACAGAGTTCATTCCTCTTTCATGTCTTTTTGCGTTTGAGATACATACATATAACACCGTCTAAAAACCCTTCCCGGCATTCTCATTCTCTGTGCTTATCTGAAAAATCATCCGATCTATGACTCAAAAAACACAATATGATCCGTTGATGGAAACACAAAAATGTTGTATATATATATATTATATATATTATATATATATATTATATATATATATATATATATATATATATTATTATTATAATTATAAACCCAACCCCCTCCAGCGGTCCACGAGAATATGTCAAAATATAACTGGTCCGTTGGTGTTAAAAATGTTGGCGACCCCTGGACTATTCCAATAATGCTTAAATCATTGCAATATTCACCATGTTGCTTAATTTGATAAATCACCACCACAAAAATGTAGGGAATATACTCAACATATTTAATATATCACCCAATTATTCATTATAGATAGCATTTTACTAAACAAAAATGTGGGCAAACCCAACTCAAATCTACATGGCTTCAACTCTAACAGACATGGGTTGATCCAAATTTTGATTTCATAGGGTCATGAGCATAATATCTCTTTTGAAATAACAAAATACATGAATTTGATTAATTGTGCAAACACCTAAGTAGGGGTTAGTTAAGAGAACACAAAGTACAGCAAGGTTTGAGATCAAGCGTTCTTTTCCTAATTTTCTCCTTTTGCTTGAAAGGCAAAGTCATGTCATGTCCTGCCTAACACAGGGCAGCAGGAGGAGTAACATTTCCATACATGCTGTGTGACTCAGGGGTTATGGTGACAGGTGTTTGCTAGATACAAGAGCGATCTGGCTCTTCTTATATGGTCAGTGCAACCGAAGCCTCCGTCACAGGGGGCTAAATCTGGAGCAAAAGCCAACCCAAAGTCAACAACAGAGAATAAAAGACTTCAGGCCTTTAATTCTCCCATGATTTAAACCCCTTGATCTACTCAAACATCATGCAAGATGCTTGACCTGTGAGCCATGTGACTAATCCATGAAATCAAGACAAGATTCATGACCTTTCTGTGAATTTGTTTGGCAAACAAGATCTAATCAAAATAAACCTGATGAAGATGCGACTCCTCCATTGCTGCAATGTCTTTGTTCCCATTTCATAATAATATAAGTGGCTTTACTGGACAAAGCTCATCTGAACATTAACGGCCTACTAATTCATATTTTGGATGCTGTGACACAAAGACATGACATGCTCACAGTAGTAATGCTGATAACTAGGGCTGTCAATTGATTAAAAATGATGAATGAATTATCACCGATATGCAGATTAATTAATCAAATTGATATTTACCCAGAAAAGCCCCCAATTAAAGACAACTCAAGCGCATTACATTATTATAGCAGCCCTGAATGCAACCCTGTTTTCCAACATTTGCTGATTTGTGTGCTTTCTATATTTTGATAGGGGAAAAAAAAGAACATTTATTCAACATATTAAAAATAAAACTTAAAAAAAAAAAACATAAAAAATTGTTTCACCCATATGGGGTAACAGGGTTAAAAATTAGCCTAAACTGAACTGTCAGTCAGTAACAGGTTATTGTTAAAACTAAAACTTATTTTAAAAATATTGTAATATTGAAATAAAGCAAAAATGAAAATAATAAACATTAGAGTAGATAAACTAAACTTTAAGAAAAAAGCGTTTTTATTTTTTATAAGTACTAAAACTAAACCTAAAATAAAAATACAGCCAAAAAAGGTAAAAAATCACAAAAGCACATAAGATTACGGAAACTTAACCTAAAACTAAAATGAAAACTGAAAATATAAAATGAATAATAGTATTTAAAGCTGACTTGTTGATTTATTTATACAACACGGATCCAAAAAAGTTGGGGACGCCTGTACAAATGGGAATAAAAACAGAATGCAAATGCTGTGGAGTTTCACATTTCAATATTTTATCAGACATATCAAATGTTTAAACTGTGAAAATGTATAATTTTAAGGGAAAAAAAGTTTTTCATGGCATCAACACATCTCAAAAAAGTTGGGACAAGGCCATGTTGGCCTTGAATAGGAATGTTGTCCCATTCTTGTCTAATACAGGCTTCTAGTTGCTCAACTGTCTTAGGTCTTTGTTGCATCTTCCTCTTTATGATGCGCCAAAATGTTTTCTATGGGTGAAAGATCTGGACTTCAGGCTGGCCATTTCAGTACCCGGATTTTTCTTCTACGCAGCCATGATGTTGTATTTGATGCAGTATGTGGTCTGGCATTGTTATGTTGGAAAATGCAAGGTCTTCCCTGAAAGAGACGGCGTCTGGATGGGAGCATATGTTTTTCTAAAACTTGGATATACCTTTCAGCACTGATGGTGCCTTTCCAGATGTGTAAGCTGCCCATGCCACACACACTCATGCAACCCCGTACCATCAGAGATGCAGGCTTCTGAACTGAGTGCTGATAACAACTTGGGTTGTCCTTGTCCTCTTTAGTCCGGTGACATGGCGTCCCAGTTTTCCAAAAAAAGAACTTCAAATTTTGATTCGTCTGACCACAGAAAAGTTTTCCACTTTGCCACAGTCCATTTTAAATGAGCCTTGGCCAGAGAAAACGACAGAGCTTCTGTTTTTTGGATCATTTTAGATATGGCTCTTTTTGACTATAGAGTTAAAAGGTGGGGGCCGGCAAAAAGGATGGCAACGGTGGATTGTGGTCAAGACAAGTTTTAGGAAGTATCCTGAGCCGTGGTGATGTCCATTACAGTAGGTCTGTATGTGATGCGTGCCGTTAAGGGCCGAGATCCAAGGGCATCCAGTAGGGTTCGGCCTGGACCCTTACCGCACAGAGATTGTCCAGATTCTCGAAAATTTTTTTTTTTTCTTTTGGGTGATATTATGCTACTGTATGATGATGATAACTTCAAATCTTTGCAGGTTCTCTGAGAAACTCCTTTATGATATTGCTCCACTATTTTTCGCCGCATCATTGGGGGAATTGGTGATCCTCTGCACATCTTGACTTCTGAGAGACACTGCCTTTCTGAGAGGCTCTTTTTATACCCAATTATGTTGCCAATTGACCTAATAAGTTGAAAATTGGTCCTCCAGCTGTTCCTATATGTACATTTAACTTTTCCGGCCACTTATTTCTACCTGTCCCAACTTTTTTGGAATGAGTAGCTCTCATGAAATCAAAAATGAGCCAATATTTGGCATGACAATTCAAAATGTCTCACTTTCAACATTTGAAATGTTATCTATATTATATTGTGAATAAAATATAAGTTTATGAAATTTGTAAATTATTCCATTCCTTTTTACTCCAATTTGAATACACAGTGTCTAAACTTTTTTGGAATGGGTTTGATATATTATATAATATTATTTATATATTATATATATATATATATATCCGAATTTCCCTCAGCCATTACTCCAGGCTTCAGTGTAACATGATCCTTCAGAAATCATCTATATGCTGATTTATTATCAGTGTTGAAACCGTTGTGCTGCTCAATATTTTTGTGGAAACAGTGATAATATTTTTCAGGATTCTTTGATGAATAAAAAAGTTAAAAAGAAGCGCATTTATTTAAAATAGAAATCCTTTCTAACAATATTACATTAACGTTCAAAAGTTTGGGGTCACTACATGTTTATTCTTTCTTTTTTTGAAGAAATTAAAACTTTTATTCAGCAAGGATGTGTTAAATTGATAAGAAGTGATAGCAAATATTTATATTGTTAGAAAAGATTTATATTTTGAATAAATGCTGTTCTTTTTAACTTTTTATTATCAAAGAATCCTGACAAAAGTATCGCAGTTTCCAAATAAAAATATTTGGCAGCACAACTCTTGCCAACATTGATAATTCTAATAATAAATCAGAATAGAATGAATTCATGTGACACTTTATACTAGAGTAATGGCTGATGGAAATTCAGCTTGCATTACAGAAATAAATTATATTTTAAAACATATTAAAACAGAAAAACGTTATTTTATATTTCATAACATTTTGCAAGATTACTGTTTTTGTTTCTGTATTTTCGATCAAATACATGAAAATTGAGAGCTTAGAGAACTTCTTTAAAAAATAGTGATCTTATTGAATCCCAAACTTTGAGCGTAGGTAAACATAAATTTGGCTGTCAGTGTTTTTATCATTCATCAGCTGGAAAAATCGTTCTGAAAGTGATTCCAATGAAATCATTTCGCTGTGCCTTTATCATTATAGCTGTGGTGTGAACTCTACTATTCTTTAATATTGAAAACGATTTTTAGAACTATATATTTATAGTTATTGTCCTTGGTGTAAACAGGCCTTTATTCTTTATCACCCCACCTATTCCATGTACCTTGGACGCTAAACGCAACATGAACCTCCCGCCTCATCTTTAGCCTCCACCCAGGTTTTCACGCACTCCCCCCCCCTTACCCGCAGTTTCCGCATCGGGCATAGAGGTCATGGTGTGGAATGAGGTATCAGTCTAAAGCCAAACATGCTTAAAGCTCGGACCCTGCCCCTTGGTCCCACGCCTCCCCCAAACCTACACCACTTCTAAATGCCCCACACGGACCTCGCGACTCCAATAGAGGTCAGCTGATTTGTGCTCTAGGAATGTGTAGCGACAAAATGTAAACAGGGTTTTGTATTGATTTCTGACTACAGGTGAGATTGCTGGACTCATTTCTGTCAAGTATTAGCCTAATGTAACCAGTTCAGGCTGTTGACCTATGCTAAAGAGGAGAAATTACCTACGTTTTAATGGAATCACTGCAGTTGGCATGGTTTGGTTGACATGTTTAGCGTCTAGACTACAATGTATGCACTACCCAGTACCTTTTAAAAACACTGTCTTCGATTAATGCATTATCTTTAAAACTACTAAGCAGATGAAAAAAGAATGAATCAAATAGGCGAATCGCAACTGCAATCATGGAGTTACATGTTTGCAGAGGTGAGCGCTTTGATTGGCTGATCGATGATTACACTAGAGAAGCTATGCGGTGGAGTTTAGCACTACCAAAGCTTCACTACTATACCAATACCTTGCAGTGGGTGGAGCTTATAGGAATGCCCACATTTGAGGCAACGAGCACTGTTAGAGCACTCATTACTTCAATGCAAAATCCACTGTGAAAAGACGACAAATGACAAGACAAAGACAAACACAAACATGTTTGTGTTAACACACAAAACATAAGAGACACACATAGCATGGAGCAAGACACCAGTGGCCCGAGCAAATGCAGACAAATACACAGCAACACGCCATGAGAGAGATGAGGAGGGGGACAAAGAGATGATGCAGTGAAGCATCACTTAAACACAGATCTGTGAAGAGAAGAGTGTTATTTCATCCTGTATGCACCAAGGCCTGAGAGAAGAGGAGGGAGCGTTCGTCTTCATTTCTAAAGGGTTTGAGAGAGCTGTCTCAGCGTTGAAGAGAGCGTTCATTGTCCCAGGATTGACATCAGTGTGCAGTAAAGTTGCTTTATAAGCATCAGAAACAGTGACCGAGCCCATGACATCAGTAACTGGATGGCTGAGATCAGAGAATCCAGGATGCCTGCCAGAGCATAATCTTGATTAAAAATAAATACATCAAATGTCATTATCAATTAAAAAAATGCATAAATAAGTGCTTATCATTCAGAAAATGTTGCTCATGCACTTCAAACAACATATTATATGATATGCTTTATTTTCTATTTATTATATGAGGATTTTTCTGTTACTAAAACACTGGTAATCTTGTCTAAATTATGTCCAACATAATGCAGTCATAAACCCGATTTATGTGATTTTCTTATTTTCTAAAAATATAAATTAATAATTTGCTTAATAAAATGAATATTTATGTAATAATTATGTATTTAAATTCATTAAATACAAAAATAACATTTCAAAATAATAGTGAAGTCCTATTAGTCTAGTTAATTTGGTACTATATTTTTGTTAGTAGTAGTAACAGTGCTATTTTAGTATTATTTCTGATTGTTTTAATGTTTTAGTGTTATTTATTAATAGCATTATTTATTAATTTTTAATGGCTTTATATTACATATATGGAGTTTATTTTAGGTTTGTTTCAGTCATTTGTTAAGTGCTTTGTCAGTTTTATTAGTTTTTTTTATTATTAGTGTGATTTTTATTTCGGTTTAGTTTTCAATAACGTTAAAGTATTCGATTAAACATTGTCCGTTATTTGCTAATGCAACATTTCTCATTTTTAAGTTTTTCATCTAATATTCATATTTTATTTCAATTAACTAAAAAAATTTTTTTTTAAACTTTAGCAAAATAACAACAGTGGTTATTCATAAACTTATATTTCCTATAAAAATTCTACTTGCAACTTACTTCTTATACCTTAACTTTGGTAACTAGATTAAATGGTTGAGCTGGACAACTTATTTATTGACAACTAGTAATTTACTTGTCTAAACATAAGTCAAGTCGAGTCACCTTTATCTATATAGCGCTTTGACACAATACAGATCGTGTCAAAGCAACTGTACAGCATTAATTAGGAAAATATTGTGTCAGACAAAACACTAACTAAGCATTTCTCTACAATTATTTATAATTCTAAAATTATATCATTTGATTTTATGAGTTTAATAGTTGATTACATTTGAGGTCTAGCAAGGACGAGACCAGCGAGACGGGTCAGACATTTGACTCAATGTGAAACAATAGAGTAGAACATGAGATTTGGTCAGTTTATTGTGATTGGACAGCACCCTATTTGTGTAAAGTGTCAAGTGGTTGTGCATCCATGTCATTATTTATCAATAACAAATAGCATCATGTGCTGAAAGCTGATGTGGGCACCTCTCATTCCCTGGAAAAACAAGACGGCTCCCTCTTCTCTCTGGTGGCGTGCACACAATAACCTAAGGGGGCCAGCTGGGCTCTGACCCGATCTTTACCTTGCAGTGTGTCGTACTGATTGGAAGTCCGATATTGGACGCCAAAACAACAGTGATCGCTGAGGCCAGCTCAATAGTGAATCCACTGCGGGGGGAGGGCAACAAAACACAACTTTATACAGTCACACCTGCAGTTCAACCAATAATTGCAATGCATGCCGTTGAGAGAGGCTGGTGCCCGTGCAGCACGCAGGTCTGGAGTCGTGGAAACATTTTAACAGGCATGCAAAAAGTCCACAAGGAGATGAAGGTGAAGTAACAAGAAAACAAGGTTGACAGGTTTTCTGTGAGTTTTTGCCTATTAAGTATGAATGTGTGAGTGAGTGTGCATCACAGGGTAGACACGTGTGCATGCATGCAGGTGGAAACAGCGGCAGTTCTGTGGTGATTATGCTTGTGCCGTAAACTCCTGTGGCCTCTTAAAACACACACAGACAGCATGAACATGTGAGAAAGATATGCACTGTGCACAAACAAGCAGACAAACCTTCCATCAAATCATGCAAACCAATCTACACAGCAAGAGTTTTGAAAAAAAGGTATACTGCATGGTGTTTGCTATTCCCTTACATTGTCCCCATTAAAAAAAAACAACAACTCCTTCCTGTCAACAAACATCAAAGCCAATGAGCAAGCTGACAGATACTGAGGTCACATCGATTGTTATTTCTGTGCGCTACGTGAGGGCATGAGACAGGGAGCATGGCCACCTGATGCACACTCACTCAGTATAGACTGACTGTCATGCAGGATTGTAGAGACCTGCAGTGCGAAATCGTTCAGTCACACACACATGGAGAAAATGCTAATTGTTCCAGCAAATCAAAATCATTTTCAAACCATAATTATTTGCTTTTTTGTTAAATCTTGTTGAAAGTTTCTGTCTTTAGAAAATATTTAAAATAATAATAAAAATGAACAATAATCACATTAACTTTCCATGAATTTTCTTTTTTGTTAATGTTTGAAGAGTTTTCTTTTTTTAAATACACTATTACTATAATTTAAAATTTTCTGATTAAAATTGGCAAAACTCACCATTATACTACATTGTTCTGGGTAGTTGTAAGCCAATAAGATTTTTTTTGGAGTAAACTTTCAGTAACTTTTTCTGTTACATCTGTTACTTTATCATCTAATGACAGATACTTTATGTGGGGAAAAAAACTGTGCCATGAAATGATCCAAGTTTCCTTGACTCGTGGCCCGTTGACCGTGATGCTGAATACCTTCTGGCACTTTCAACCGGCGTTCCCCCGTTCACGTCTGTGTAAAACATTAACCTGAAAAACACATTTTTGGCTTATTTTTGGATCAACCAGAACCAAACCAAAGCGGAAGTAACTTACCACTAAAATAATTTTAGGTTCATTTAAAAAAAATTAGATTTTGGGATCTTGGACTTTTGTGTCCCCGTAATCACAAGGAAGGGTCTCAGTATATCCACGCATATTCTCTCTGTACAATCATGACTTCCTAACAAGCATCTCTAGAAAAATGATCTGCTGTTGGCTTTCTCAGAACAATGACAAGAGATCTTTTTATAGGGGTGGAAAGCCTTTGTTCTGATTATCAACTCAAGCTCATTTGTTTTTGACAGTTTGTCTCGTTACTAAGAGAAAGCAAGGTCGCTGAGGCTGTGCACAAGTGTCTTGCTAAATTTAGCAAACTCAGGCAGTTCTGAGCGGTGGGTGCAAAACAGTGACCAGTCTCTTTAATCGAACTTTATTCTAAAGTGTGTTTAAATTAAACACAAATTTAAATTAAGATCATTCTACGGTGATATTTAACTCAATTTGTGGTGGTAACACAAAGAGGGATTGAGGGCAAATACCCAAACGGGAGAAGAGAAAAGCCGATAAACAGAACTAATCTAGCAGGATTTCAATATCAGATAAACTGTTGTGTCCCTGCTGCCAAAGCACATGCTCCGTTTCTGTAGTCTACGATTACACCTTCAGCACTGGTTTAGGACCAAGAGGAAGGTTTCAGTTCTGTCAGCGTTTTACACCAAAAACCGGTCCCCCACTTCAACAATTTTCCACTTGCTACAGGAAAAGAAAGACACCTTTTTTATTGTCAGAAATAAATAAAACATGGAAAAATTGTGTGTTTTTGTCATGGGTTTCCTGTAAGAGGCCACTTAAATTAAGCTCACTGTACACTGTGCAATTTTTCTGTTCTTTTTGATTGCTGCTTGTTAGATTGAACGGTATGATGCCAGTGAGACCTTAGGTAAAATTTCAAAATTAATGGCAAAATCGTACAGTGTGCATTGGGCTTAAGAAGATTTCTTACAGTGGATCTTTCTTACATCTGCATGCAACAGGAGCACATGCATCAATTATCATGCACAAACATCATGCTCTCTGCCAAAAGGCTGATCTCACCTGGAGGGGGTGATGGGAGTGAGGTCTTTGCCCATCGTTTGAATGACACGTCGACCCCAAACCCACAGTCCAGTACAGATTCCAATGCCGCCATAGAACAGCAGCCAGATTGGTGTGGCCGCATCCTGCATCACCCCACCCTGTTCATAAATCATCCACAGGGCCACCAAAGGGCCAATTGCATTACTGCAGAAAAGGAAAAAACAAGCATGTTCACAGGGGAAGTGACATGAAGCCATGTGATCTTTAAATCAACATATTAGCTGAACTCAGCCCCAAAATGTATCATGATTATGAAAAGATAACTTCCCGTGATGGCAAAACTTTTTCCAAAAACTTATTTTTTTAAATGTATACAATTTTGGAGCTTAGACATCAACAAAAACTGATTATTACACTAAAATAATTTGCTTTTTTATTTCAAAGGCTCATTTAAAATGTTTGATTTTGGTTTGGATTTGTGTCCAGTTACATTTCAGTATATCAGTGTTTAGTAATCATGTTATAAACAGTTTTGCACTTTAATATTTGTGTGAAAATCTTTTTTCCAGGATTTTTTGATAAATAGAAAGTTCAAAAGAACAGCATTTATTTAAAATGGAAATCTTTTGTAACATTATTGTCTTTACTGTAACTTTTGATAAATTTATTGCAATTTTTTAAATAAAAGCATTAATTTCTTTATTTAAAAAAACGCGTTCTGGACCCCAATACTTTGAGGTATAAAACAGAGAATGAATCCTGGCCCTAAATCTTTTGCCCCCAAAACTAAAATGGAAAAAATATATTTGATTATTGAAAAAGAAATGGAGTCTTATAATAAATATAATAACCTATTATTAATAAAATACAGACGTTTATGAAATATTATTATTTAATTTTGTGCTGCTATTGATTTGACAGTGGAGAGGTCACATGCTCTCAGTAAAAAAAACAGTACAAAAGTTGTCACTGGGGCAGTACCCTTTTAAAAGGCACGTGTTTGTACCTTATTTACCCCTAAAGGGTGCATATAAGGACATATTGGTACATATGGTCTATATTTTGTACCTTTCGAAAAGGTACTGCCCCAGTGAGAGCTTTAGCCCTTTTTTTTCTGAGGGAGAACTTTGTTTGAATTTTGTTTACTCTTCACACTAAATAGAAACACAATAATCAAATTATGTCACCAACAAAACCAATTGAAAGATTTGAACTGTCAAAGCATTAAGCAGCTGAAGTTAGCCCAAACTAATGGCCACGTCTCACTTGGGTCTTAACAGTCTGGGTATGAGCCAAATCATCTCCTGAGTCATGAACCAGATCTGTGGCACTGAACTGAGGGCTTGTTTTCAGGGCACACTAATGCTGTGGAATGTGCAGAAATGGTGCACATAGTACAGTAGGTCTTATTCTGAATGCACTAGTCACACTAAAAAGTAAAACTATTAAAAAAGAAACTACCAAAGTTTCTCAAAAGCATACTTAAAAACTTGCACATACAAATTTATTAATCTTGGTTTTGAAACGGACATCAAATGGCATACCTGACATCATTCCCCCCATGCGCAAACGATCCGAAACAGGCGGTCAGGATTTGCAGGAAGTGGAAGAGCAGGAAGACTTGAGGCTTGTCCTTCATACTTGTCATCATTCAGCAAGAGCCCGAGGTCCCCAGCACCCTTCGGCCGAGGTTACCCGCTGCGCTCCTTTTATCTGCTGCATACTCAATCAGACTCTAAACCAGGAACACAGCTTTACACGCAATCCACGCTTCATATCTCACGAGCCGTTCAAGGGGGGCAACAACCGCGTCTCTACAGTAGGGGATAGCTGTAGAACCAAATCGCTTCTTCGAATAGAAGACTGTGTCGCCCACTAGCTTCCCCTGATTTTGCGGAGAGGAGATGGGAGGACGCCAGGCATTACGAGACCCTGAAAGAGAGGGGCTGCACCGGCATGCCGCAGATGGCTGCTGTGTAACATGTATAGCTGTTGTTGCGGCGGAGGTGACGGTAGTTGTTGTCGGGACGTGAGCCGCTGCGCTCGTCCTCCAGGCGGCCCAGGTGGATCTTGTGAAGGAGGTCCTTGTAGAGACCAGAGTCCTTATGAACCGTGTGATAGACCTGGCCATCGCTGCGCATGTGTCCGTCAAAGCTGAAGCCCCCATTGGACACGGGTGACTTGAGGCACCCGTTGGTCATGGAGTTGGTGCGACCTGACAGAAAAAATAAATAAATAACAAAAAAAACACATTTTGGTCAGATAGTACCCATTAAAAACAAGATAAGTCCTTTAACGTACCATACACTCTCCCGTTGGGCAGGACGGTGCCTCCATTAGCCAGGCTGTTCAGCTCTCCTGTGGAAGCCGCGGGTCGAGCGGCACAGGCGAAACCCAACCGAGCAGCGTCTGAGACTTGCGATTCGCCCCATGGAAGCTATGGGAAACACTCCGAGGCCGGCTTCCTCTTCCCACCAGAACATCAGGGTCACTTATCCAACTATATACCGAGACGTGCAGACCGGGAGAGAGCATGCTCTTTCTTCAGCCGACCTGTTTTGGGAAAAAAGCCAGGGAACCATTAAATATAAAGTCATATATTAGGTATCAATGATAGGGATGCATGATATATCAGCATTCTATTGGTTTTTGGCCAATATTTAATTTTTTTATCATATCAGTCCATATTGGATATTTAATTGTGCATCATCTTAGTTCCATTATTTTTACATTTAGCATTGCATTAATCTAACGGTCTCTTAAAGTTAATCTTTAAAAACAATAATAATAACACTGTTAAATGTAATATTTAGCCAATGAATACATTGGTAATATCGGTACATTATAACGTGTTATCTTAAATGGTATAAATCAACTTTGAATTACAATTACACTTTAATAATTCAATCTGAATTTAGTTTTTAGTGTTTCATTTTAAATTTCACTATAGTTAAAAAATGTGTGGTCTTTTGAGCAAGATTTTTTTAATTCTTTTTTTTAAAAAAAAGTATTTAATGCTAACCAAGGTTGAATTTATTTGATTACAAATACAGTAAAAATAATTATATTGTGAAATATTGCAATTTAAAATAACCATATTCTATTTGAATATACTGTAAAAATTTAATGTATTACTGTGATGCAAAGCTGAAGACAGCAGCCTTATATCTCCATTACTTCAGAAAACATTCTAATATGTTGATTTGGTGCTCATGAAACATTTCTTATATTTCTACATTATTGTTGAAAAACTAGTCTTATTATTTTGGTGGAGACTGGGATTGCAGTTTTCAGGATTCTTTGATGAATAGAAAGTTGTAAAAAGAACAAGTTTTGTGTGATATAGAAATCACTTTTGATTCTATATCACAAAATTATATAGAATTTTCACTTATTGGTATCAGCCAGAATAGTATCATCAATGCATCCCTAATCAACATAAATGTTATTTGCAGAGCAGACGAGGGGAAGAAGGCAAGCTTGGTGAAAAGCTGAAAATTAAAAGCAGCATTAACAATATTACAGTGAGAATAATATAATCAAGCAAACATAATCACTAATAAACATGGATAATTCCATGCATGAAAAACTGTGATATCAGTATGATTACAACTGGCCTTTTTAAATCGAGCAGTGATAATGAACAATAACAAGCACTTTAAATTAGTGCCCCACATATTTAATGCTAATTTTGAGCTTCACACATTGATCCTTCTCAACAGCCTAAAAGCCAAATAAATAAATAAATAAATAAACAGATTCCTACAACTCTGTTTCCCATGGGAAACCGCACTACAGACCCTTGATCTGAAAACAAATTTAATAAAGCAAGCAACAATTTAAAGCACTGATCCGTGAGTGAAAGCAGTGCTTCAACATTTCATTTCATTAGAGATTCATTTCATTAAAGGCACAATATGTAAGATTTTTTTATTAAAATATCCAAAAACCACTAAAAATTTTATATATTTTGCTGGCTTGTGTACTTACATTATCCCAAATGTTTCGAAAGAATGTTTAAATCCAGAGAAATAAGCAATTTTAACTAGGGACACGGACCGTGTCCATAGTGTCATTGCGTCACCTGCCAATGACGTCATAACCCCTCGATTTTCGGTTTTGTTTTGTAGAAAACATGGAAAAACACCAAAGACGCTTTAAAATGTTATGCGTTTTACCATAGGCGGTGACGCCGCACAGAGTAGCATCTAGTAACAGAAACTTTCAAATGTATCTAGTATGATAAAACAGCGCTGCTTTTTTTCCCACATACGCACGACCAGAAGGAGAGGGAATTTCCGGTCGGACTGTGGCAAATAAAAGCTCGCTGCTTGGAGCCGTGTGTCAAGCGGTCAAGCGGTTCTATTTCGCACCTCGACGGCTTTCAGCCTCACCCGCTTCATTCTGCCATGTTAAACAACTCATGCTCACACATGAACAGGTTGGGCAAGGTTACTTCCTAAAATGTATATCATGTATTATATTAATAGGTACGGTATTTGAAAGTAATAGTTTACATACAATATTACTGTCTGTGAAGGTAATGTGTTACACTATTTGAGTTACTTTAACCAAATATCAACAATAGGTACTTATAAGATCGCCAAAAGTAGTGGATTGCTGCTATTATACACCCAGTGGAGGGTAATGTGGGAGTCTATTCGAAAAAAATTATTAAAATCATATTTACGCTACCGGTATGTTAGGCTCTACATTAAGGTTCGTTGTGGTTTAGGTTAAATCACAGATAGCACAATGGCATTATTACTTCATAGAACTTAAAATAAAATAAACAGTAAATAAAGCAAAAAAAGTTAGAACTGTGCCAAACAGTAAAACATACCCTAGCCTAGACGGCCATATTTTGAACAGGAGGCTCCAGCAATGAAAACAAGCTGGAAAATATAAGTTGCTAAACAGCCAAACCACTTGATAGGCTATACTGCAATGCGAAACTGAAAGCAAACGGGTGCTCGCACAGCCTACCTCTCTAAGTCGGCATAATCCATTAAATGTGTCAATTTTCGCGATGTATTTGAATGCTAAACTATTATTTATTATGTAAACCAGGCTTAAGTTACTTAACGCGCTTAAAAAACATCCTCATCACATGAGCAAATGTGTTTGGCCTGAGCTCAGGCTGATCGGCATGGATTGTACTACGCAGTAGGCTACGCACATTTAAATTAACCAGTGTATCTATATGTTTGGTTGACTATTTTATTATGATAATGAACAGGCTGCAACGTTTGCAATGCTGTATGTTTGTGCATAAGGCGCCGGCGCGATCGAACAGCGGAAAACAAACAACAAAAAAATACTCCGTAATTTTTGGTCATACAGATCATTCGAAACTGCAATGCGTTTACTTTTATTTCTGTCATCTCGGTTTCCTTTCTGTGGACTTTCGTAGAGCGCGGCGCCGCGCCACACAAATAGCCTATGAACCAAACTCAGCAGCATGTCTCAGTCTTTTCCTTTCGTTTTGATAATCTGGTAATTAGGCTAATAAAAAGTGAAATATTTCGCATATTCATTCATTTTAAATATACACTATGATTTAATAAAAACAGATTTTGTTATTTTAGTTAAACTTCATTTTTGTTGCTTGTCTGCGCTCGTCCACCACCTTTTTTCTCTTCTCCGACCCCACAGCTCTCTCCAATAGCTTAGTGTTAGTGGCACCAGTCCAAGTGTTTCCAGGTTTTACTCGTGCTATTTCTCAATGTTGAGAGTACGGTGTTGCACATAGATTGCACTTGACTATGCCTTCTTGTCATTTTCTCTGCTGAACTGAAAATAACTGGAGTGTGTCCATCTCACAAATGTAGAAACCTTCTCTGCAGTCATCTCAACCATCTAATACCAGCAACGGAAGATAGACTAACTATTTTACCCGCAGAATTTTTTCTCTGCTGCTGTTTTGCGGTGTTGGTAAATTCACCACTTAATTTTAAGTTAAAATATGTTGTTGTAATATGCGTTACTGAGAGATATAACGAGTATAATAGGCTCTTACCCAAATTTTATTAGTAATGCGTTAAATTACTGCGTTACAGCAAAAAGTAATATACTACTGTAATATTATTACTTTTGTAATGCGTTACTCCCAACACGGTCCACGAACATGATTTCTCCCCGAGTCCCGTCAGATTGCATCGGCTGTGGGGATGAAGACAACAACTCCCATGATTCCACACTCAGTCACTGCGTCATCAAACTACGCCTTTGTCTATTTATTTATTTTGAATACGTGCCCTCTAGCGGCGAAAATGACATATTGTACCTTTAAGACAATTCTCTCAATCAAAACATGTGAGCAGCCAATCTTGCACTGAGAAAGGTACATCAACTGCACAAAGTCCGTGTGACTCATCTGGGAAAAAAACTGTGATGTTCTCAAATAAACAGCTTCAGTTTATTTGCTTTTCATTTCTCTCAGCGTCAGTCGAACGCAACATGGGCCCACAAGCCAGAGCCAGCAAAATATAGTCTTTACATTACAGAGTGCCCCAGCAGAGCAGAGCAGCAGATGTTCCTTCCCCTCCTGAGCTGGTGAAGATGCCTCATGCTGAGTCACATCTTTGATTTTTTTACAAAGCTAGATTAAAGATAACATCTAACTAAATGGCCAGATGTCAAAAACACGTGGATCACACAATTTCTGCAAATGTAATTAGTAATACCAACTGTCCTCAGATAATTGATTCCTAATTGGAAAAAGAAATAGAAACTTTAGGACAAACACAGAGATCTGACAGAGACATTAAAAACACCTAAATTCACAAGCCTGCGGGAGGGATAAGGACAGTACATACTTGCTATTTTCCTTCTCATCCAGGGGCAAACAAAAATCCAGACCAGACCGGCACATACCAGAGCACCAGCCAAAGTAATGAGGGCAACAGCCCAGACAGGGAGCATCTCCAAGCCCAGTACTGCACAATAAAGAAAGAGCGTGACACACTCACACATATAAATACATTTAAAACCAATCCAGTGAATTTATCTTGATAGAAAAGGTATTTTACATGGAAGCTATCTTAAAACAATGTTGAAAACATGGCCTATTCAGTGACAACAAACAAACTCGTGTCTGATCAAGGACATCTTTTGGGTGAATGTGTTATCACTTCAAGACAGGCTTACCGGGAGCTCCAGTGTACATGATGGAGAAGGTGTTGATTCCGATGGTTGATGCATAGAAGAGGGGCAAAGCGCAAAGACCATTGGGAACAGGGTCATCCTGTAAAGGACAGATCACAGAAAGAGCTTAAACTCTGTATATACGACACAAATGCCATGAATAAGAACAAAACACATCCAATGTTACAATTATTGCAAATTTTTTTGTTTGTTTATACAGTAAAGTCACTATAATTCTTTAGTAAAGTTAGATGCAATATTTTGCAGCTTAAAAAATTATCCATGGTTGCTTACAATTTAGGCGAAGCACATTTCAGTGTTTAGTTTTTATATAGAATTTAGTTTAGATTATAGATTTTAGTTGTATTTATATAGAACTATAGCATTTGTCAATATTTTGAATGAGCTTTTATTTTATATTTTCAGTTTTAATTTTAAAGTTTTAGTAATTTTGTTATATGCGTTTAGTAGGGATGCACGATATTGGATTTTTGCCGATATCCGATATGCCGATTTTTTTCAACTCATTTTGACTGATACCAATATATTTCCTTTTGTTTGGAAACAACACCAAGTCTTTTCGGTGCAGAAATTATAAGCAAAATATTTTTAATTTTGGTTAGTTTTTAACAAGAACTTATCTGTTAGAATTAAATAAACAATAATTAAGGTTTTTGACAGTACATTGAAGCTTTGAAAATAACTATAAATAAACTATATATCAATCGCTGCATTTGTTTCCCCAGAAAGATGCAGTGTTAACCCTAAAATTTTATTTTAAGATTTAACATTTGTAAAAGGTCTAAAGCAAAAGAGTTGTACAAATTCTGAAAATCTTTTAGAGCTCATAATTTGTTTAAAAAATAAAACATATTACAAGATTAATTAATAAATCAGTGTATATAAAATAATTAAATTTTCAAGTGTCATGTTTGTGATTTTTATTCATGTAAGCTATAGCTTCTGACCTTTAAATCAAAACATACTTGTGATTTTATGACATCAATTACTGCTTTATTTAATTAGAAACACAGTCTAAATATTATTTGTATATTTTGCTTTAATTTTTTTTAGAAGTAGGCCAACAGCGCCCCCTACAGATTAAAACACCTTACAGAACGGGCATTAGGACCCGGGGGAGGATGCAGCTGCTGACGCTGCACATGCTATTACTGTTTACTCTATCACAGTGAATCTAATCATCATTCAGACAAAACTTTGCTTCAAGAATGAGCCACACTGCTGACTTGATCTAATCACTATCACACCCTGAGCACATGCGGGTTAAGGATTCTCTGATCCGGTAAGACATATCTGCATAATTTTTCATATCGGGCCGATGCCGATATTTACATTTAAAGCCATTATCGGCCGATTCCGATATCGGTCTGATAATATCGTGCATCCCTACTGTTTAGCTTAGTTTTTTTTTTTTCTAGTTTTAGTTTGACTTATTTTAGTACTTCAGCTACAGCAACATTTCTAAGTTTTAGAAATAACAACAATAATTTTTAGTTTGTTTTTTTTAGGTGAACTGTTCCTTTAAACCACAGTCCTTATGTCGTCACATGTAAGAATGCATTTCACTGTTCCTAACTCTTTAAGGCTTACATATTCAAGTGTTTACTGAAGCAGAGTCTACACCAGCCACACATTTAAAAGATGAATAGCTGTCGACTGTAAAGCATTTGCTGTGCCATCACAGATGAGCTATTGTCATGCAATATAAACAGCCACAGGCACCGTTACTTGGAAATAGCTGAATGCATGTCAAAGAGTAAATATAATGAAAACATGTGAGGTCTTACAAGGACCGGTGATGGACTGGTATACTGAAGGACTAGACAAACGTCTCTGCTGCACTTGAATGTTTATATTGGATGTCTGAATCAAAAGCGCAAAACACTTAAAACCTGTCTGAGAACTTTGAATTGTTTTTTTTCCTCCATTCCGATGTCAAAATTTGTCAAAGCGTGATAACTGAAGTAAGGTGATGAAAGACAGGTGTAATAGTTGACCCATGACTCACCTTGTTAAGAATGAAATATCTGATGATGAAGAAAAGCAGACCAGACATGAGACCAGACAGCAAAGGGGAGATGAACCATGAAGCAACTGCATTAAATAAACAGCAATTACTAAATCAATAGCATGCCAATATAATGACGCATAATGCTGCTACAGGCACAAAGGCCAACAGGCAACATTAAATAAATTACACATCTCGGTTACAAGTATATTAACAACAAAAATGAGAACAAAAATGAGAACATCACTCCAGAGAAACAATACACTACCATTCAAATGCTTGAGATTTTTTGAATGTTTTTGAAAGAAGTTTCTTTTGCTCACCAAGGCTGCATTTATTTGATCAAAAATACTGTAAAAACTAAATACTGTGTAATATGATTACAATTAAAAATAATAATTTAAATGTATTTTAAAATGTAAATGTATTCCTTTGATGGCAAAGCGGAATTTTCGGTCTTCAGTGTCACATGACCCTTCAGAAACCATTCTAATATGTTGATTTGGTGCTCAAGAAGCATTTCTTATTATTATCAGTGTTGAAAACCGTTTTGCAGCTTAATATGTTTGTGTCATTTTTTTATTCAGGATTTATTTTGAATATAAAGTTCAAAAGAGCAGTATTTAATTGAAATAGAAATCTTTTGTGACATTATAAATGCACTGATCACGTTTGATCAATTTAACTGTATCCTTGCTAAATAAAACATTTATTGTTTACTAACGCCAAACTTTTGAACATTAGTGTAAAATGAATTAGGACACAGGACATTAAATAAAGAATTAGACAGCAGAAACATTCAGTAAAAGGCTGACCTTAAGCACTCAGTTGCTCCGTTTAAAAAAGTTTTTACATTTTCTGGTGTGCAAATAACTACCACAGTATAATAAATAATGAATCGCATAGTGGATTTTTTTTTCTTACCAATTTTGACTAACTGCATCCACTGTACTCCTTTAGTGCCAATAGCAACCATGGAGAAGCCAATAGTAGATCCCACAATGCAATGAGTTCCAGAAATGGGCAACTTCAGAAAAGAGGCAATGAGTTGCCAAACCGCAGACCCTGAAAAAGATGGGAATTGCAGTGGGAGGTGGAGCAACAAAAAAAAAAGTCTTCCAGCCATATGTTCTCTTCCCTTCTGTCTTCAATACAGACTCTAGAAGGGATACTATTAAAAACATTACAATCTAGCCATTCATTATCCAGTGATATAAAAAATTTAAAACCTGCATAACTTTTTTTTTAACCATCCATGTAGTGCTCTTTGAATTAGATGTATTTTTAATTTACATGTTTTACTCTTTTACAGCTAACATGCTCTATTACAACTTGCTCTAAAACAGGTGATCATGACTGCCAGAATCTGGCAGCCTACAGCGAATAAACGAATGCCTCGCTAAGCTTCTCCATCATTAATCTTCGAAATTGAAGTTTCAACTTTAAATGAGCCATTACTTACCGACCATGGCGCTGACCTCTCCCGCCATCAGTACCGGCACCGTTTCATTGTATAAACTGACATCTATAATTCCCTTCCGAATGGTTTCCCCGACCTTGGCACCGAGGAGCATGGAGCCAAGGGTCTCAAATATGGAAGCCAGGATGCAGGCCTGACGTAGTGTCACCACCCCTGACCCGACCGCAGTGCCAAACGAGTTTGCCACGTCATTGGCCCCCACTGAAAATGCCAGGATGAAGGCTATAATGAAGCCAATCACGACCATCCACAGGTACGGTTCCAAATCCATCTTGACTTTTGTTCACACAAAGACAAATGAAACCCAAACAAACAACTACAAAGAACTGGAGTAAGGTGCTGTACTATGAAGGAAAATTTTTTTCCCCAACTTTCCCCAGGCTAAAAGAGTTCTTGGGGGAGAGGCACACTGCTAACTAAGCCGTTTAACCTCAGTCTGTAGAGTGCTGAGCAGTGTAGGCAGGAGAGAGCATTCCATTGTTTGGCCCTCTAAGTGTCCTGTCCACAAAGACGCCTTCAGCTGTCAAAACAAGAGAGACAAGGACATCATTAGACAGTATTTGAGCTTTCCTTATTGACTGCATAATGTAGCCTAAAAGACCATGGGAAATGGAAAAGTTGGAGAGACAGGTGTTGGTGATCATTAAAGCTAGGAAAATAAAAGAATTATAATACAGGCTTAGGGCACTTTTCTCAACATCAAACAATAAAAGGTCAGTAAAAGGAGGTGCTTATCCTTCTGACGATGCTGACTATCAACTTCAAGAAATCAAAATTGGGATCTAAACACTGATCCCGTAGGTTTTATTTTTTTCAGTTTTAGTTATTTTCTAGTAGAAAACATAAAAAAAATACAAGTGAAATAATGACAAAATTCATAATTAAAAGATGGGGAAAAAACACCAGAATGAGTAACAGAGTTAAAAACTATATAAAGGTTTGTATTCACTTTCCATAAATTTAAGAAAAATATTTGTTTGATCATTTTCACAAAAGGATATATTTTCACATATGCAGTACAAAATAAAGACAACAAAGTAAACAAAAAACTCAGCAACAAACTTCAACAAATGGTTAGAAAAGGTGGTGCTTAGTCTTCAGAAAATGGTTATTATAAACCTAGAAATCAACCATTAGGACACATCTAAAGTGAGTTTAAAACACTGCTTCTGTGCCTTGACCTAGTAAAAAATATCAAATTAATTCACAAAATGCTTAATTAAAATAAATAAATAAATGGAATAACAGGGTTGAAAAAATCTAGTTAGGAACTAAATGTTGGTTTGTAGTTATTTTCCAAAAAATTAAGAAAACTATTTGTTTCATATTCTTTCCCCTTCACAATAACTCACAGTAACGGGGCTGAAGGTTGACCATGACAAACTTGACCACTTGACAAGTCCAAATAAAGCTAGAAGAATGTTACATTGTTTGGAAAAAGGGGGGAAATCATGTGGTAACAGGATTAATAATCACAGATTTGTTTGACTACAATGAAATTAATATTTCATCAGATTATGTGAAGATTATGACAATATTATGACGTTATTGTATGAATTTAATCGTTGGATAGAGTCGGAAAAGTCAAGAACTTTGAAGTGAGACAGGCCAAAACCAGCATTTTGAGGAGGTGGGCTATACATATTTGGAATGTTACAATTTTACTAGTATGGAAATTTACTATATTTAATGTAAGTGTAAAATATAATGATTTGTTTAACAAAAAACGTGGGATTTCAAGGTTTGAAATAAAACATCAAATAGCATTACATAAAACAGGCAAAAAAAACACTTGAGCACTTACATTAACTGGCCACCTTACACGACACCAAAGGCGAAGCATTCAGGTGTGACCAGGACACAACGTGACTAACAGTGGACGTCCATAACAGAATGTAACATCGCAGTAAGCACCGCAAAACAATCACTCCTGCTTCACATCTCCTCTCGGCTTCTTGGTTTGATTTCAGGTTTGAGTCTCCCACCAAGCCAAGCAATACAGCTAGTCGTGCTCCAGTTGCACTGTGCAACACTGCGGAGTTGCAGCCCCTAATACCTGCTTACAGCCTCCTCTCTTCCTGCTTTCCCCACTCTAAGAATATTAGTGGGTCAAATTCATTGGAAAACGGCAGGTCTGTAAATGGGCCACTATGTGCTCTGTGAAATCTGATCAGTCCTGTTTATTGGAACGACTGATCCCACACCACGGGGGGACAGTACGGTATTTAGAGCATCAGTCAACAGCTGATGACTGAATGGACTTTAAAGCATTACAAAGACACAGTATATGATTGTATAGTGACGTCAAAACCATCACCTGTAGAATTACAGAGCGTCCTCACCACAGGTCAAACCTGCAATGCAGTGGGTTAAAAATCACTGCTCAGAAGTCAACTCGGAGGGGGGACAACGGCACATTCTTCCACTTCACTAAGCCTGTTGTTTAAAGGGAATTACATGTAAACAGTGGGAAAGCCAGACTAATACATGCGCAAGGTATTTACTAATTGTGTGCAATAGTCACGTGAATGTCAACACCTCACGTATCAAACATCACATGGTTGCCGACTTTGTCACAAAGGACGGTCTGTATAATAGTCATGGTTATGTTTTAAGTCACCCTTGGTAGATGTGACAGAAATGGGTGGCATAATGTCTGAAACTGTAATTTTTGCAATTCAATCGGGTGTAGAAATTACACACTTCACCTATAAATAAAACTAACCTGAAATGTACGTGCATGTCAAGCACAACATAAAGCCCCAGGACAGCTCATGCAGCCCAACTAGCACAGGCTGTATGCTCAAATGATGACACATGCAATTACATTAAAATAACATCCCAACTGGAGGGGTGTTAAAAACCTTTATATGGAATAGATATTGAATACATATAAATTATATAGTTCAATAGTTTGGGGTTAAGGGATTTGGGTTTCCTTTCAGCAATGATGCATTAAATTGATAAAAAAAATGACAGAAGTCAACTGTCAAAAGTGACAGTAAAGATTAATAATGTTACTAATAATTTTTATTTCAAATAGGGGTGGGACAAAATATTGGTAGTGCAATATATCATTGTCCTTCTCCGTGCGATACGAAAATTGATCCGCTGGCACCAAATATCAATATTTTAATTAACAAAATAAGGCACTCTAAATAGATTTCCCTGCTCCCAACGTCGCTACTTCATGGCTCCTTGAGGTGGCGCTCAACACATGAATGAGGGAAACGTGGACATAAGTTAACTAGCTCAAGTAAAATAGGTTTTTAATGGGATGGCGGACAGCAGTGTGAGTAAAATAATAGATGCCCCAGCTACATTTAAGTCCAGTGGTAGAGTTACACTCACAGGACACTGCACTTATTCACAATCACAAAAGTACATTATTTGCATGTGCTTTATAGCCTTGCCAGTTAAACATTAGTCCCTCGATCAGACAGAACAACTTTTTGTCATGTTTGAAAATGCGAGTAGCACTGCACTGCTTTTTTTGTTGCCTTTTTAAATTTAGAAAAGAGCAGTGTGCTGCATTTTTTTATTTTTTTTTATTTGGTATACACAATATTACCAGAACGTTATCGTAATCGGCCGATAAGGCTTAAAATGTAAAAATCGCATCAGCCCAATATGAAAAATTATGCCGACATTGTATTTACTTAGAAGGCGCTGTTGGCCTACTTGTAATAAAATGTAAAAATACACAAATAACATCAAGATCATGTTTCAGATGAAATAAAGCAGTAACTGATGTCATAGAAATCACCAGTATGTTCTTATTTAAGGGTCAGAAGCTATAGCTGAATAAAAAACCACAAACATGTCACTTGTAAATTAAATAATTTTATATACAGATTTATTCATTAATGTGTGATATATTTTTTCCAAAAAGATTATGAAAACTTAAAGTTCTAAATAAAATCTTTAAATAAAATATCTAAAAGTTTTTCAGTATTTTAGAACCTCTTTTGCTTTAGACCATCTACAAATCTTCAAATGAAATGTTAAGGTTACCACTGCATCTGTCTGAAAAAAAGTGATTGATTTATAGTTGATTTATAGTATTGTTAAAGCTTTCAAAGTACTCTCATTAAAAAATAAATCCATTATTGTTTTGTTTTTTTAATTGAACAAGTAGTTTTTGTTAAAAACGAACCAAAATTAAATATAATTTGTTTATAATCTCTGCACAGAAGAGACTTGCCGTTTTTTCCAAGCAAAAGGAAATATAGCCTATTGGTATTGGCATCAGTTATAGGCCAAAATTAGTTAAAAAAATATCGGCATATCGGCAAAATCTAATATTGTGCATCCCTAATAATTGTGCATCTTGCATATCGTGTGACTTGAATAAAGAGAAACAAACCTGCATCTTGTGTTCAAAGTTAGACAGATCTTGTGATGTATCATTTTAGGAGTGTCTAGCAATATATCGATTATCCCAGAATTGCTGTATCGTGATATTATCGGTATTGTGAGCCATGTATCGTGTTTCGAATCGTGAGGTACCCTGTGATTCCCACCCCTAATGTCAAATAAATGTTCTTTTAAACTTTAAATTAATCAAAGAATCCTTTAAAAATTTCAACATTTCCACAAAAATATTAAGCAGCATATCTGCTTTCAATAGTGATAATAGAAAGAAAATTCAGATTTGCCATCACAGGAATAAATGTGTATATATATGCAGTGTGTGTGTGTGTGTGTGTATAAATTATATGTATAGCTGAATATTTACTGCATAAAACACTGCTAAATCGATCAACTTCTAAATGAGATGTTATAACACATTCAAGCAATGGTTGTGGGTTTTTCAGGAAATAAAGCACTTTTGAGATATAATAAATGTCTCTTGCATACTAAATAGCAGCACTGGATTTTAAAGAGGTCTGCATTTTAGAACTAATAATGGTTACGAAACATTTTGGGAAAACTGATGCAAAGCCAAAACACTGATAATGCCATGTGACATCAGGACAGGGCGATAAGCGGAGACATTTTTGGATGAAATTAGATGTTTCTGCTGTTCTCTGAAATTTGAGGTCTATTGGTTTTTGGCCCTACAGCTCTTAAGAAATCTGTGTAACAGCTTTAGCGATTAATTTGCTGACAGCTCCTGTCTAAGCCTATTTTTTCATATTATTGTGGAACTGATTCCTGTTAGGAGAAAACAATCACCTTATTCAAAGAGATTAAACAGATATCAATAATAATCTGCATTATTATATGTTTGACCTTGTTTTAAATTTGAGAAATGCATTAAGTCTCAGACAAGAATCACAGCTACATTTCAAGACCTACTTAAAGGGACAGTTCACCCAAAAATTAAGATTCTGTCATCATTTACTAACCCTTACGTTGTTCCAAACCTGTATCAATTTCTGGTTACCACTGACATCCACTGTATAGACAAAAAAAAAACACTGAGACATTTCTCAAAATATATTATTTTGTGTTCCACAGAAGAAAGCTATACAGGTTTGAATCGACATGAGGGTGAGTAAAAGATGACAGAATGTGTATTTTTAAGTGAACTGTCCCTTTAAGGGTCCATACATCAACAGCAACAACATATACACAAATATAAATTGCCAACAATATATTTCATATACAGTGGGATGCAAAAACTCTAGTAAACCCTCTGATCAAATGTTCATTATGCACGTCACAGCTTTACATGGATATAAAAAAAAAATCCATAAAATTCAAATTATGACACTGTGTGGGATATTCAACAATATAATCCCCTAAGGCACAAAACAAGCACTGGGAGAAGATATCACCATAATACTAACTAATCTGAACATTATAATCATTCAGCTGATACTTTGACTGCTTAACAAAGGAAGAGAGATGTGTGGGGTCCCTTTATGCATAATAATAATAATAATATAATGTATTCTAGCAAATTTTTACAAAGCATTCCCCTTGGCAATGACATGCCCTGTCCAATATATGAGGTACATACAGAACCTGTTGCATTAGACACGACACAAGAAGAAAGCAGAGAGTGCAGTAAAATGCATCTGTATTGACTGCAGCACTCTAAACTCTAATCAAGTGTACTCACCTTCGGGCTATGCAGTGCTCAGTTTTCCTTCTTTTTAGTAAAGTGAGGTCGGAAAACGATTGGAAAAATGGGAGATGAACAGATTAAACGTAAGGGATCATGAATGAAATGATGGGAAAATGCTCAGCTGATGTGCTGACTTGTGACAGTGAAAGAGGAGCAATGAGACCAGTGAATGGATTCAGACAAAGAAAAAAATCACAATGTTCTGTAAAATGTAGTATAAGGAATTTCCAGATGAAAGTCAGACGTGTTGCAAGACAACAGCAGCTCGATTCTCACTGAAAAACCTGTCACTGCAGTCTAGACTGCTTCTTAAAGAGAGGCAGCAGCATCACAGGCCAGCCAGCCAATCATACACACTTTCAATGGGAGCGGTGGTTCTGATTGGCTAATGCAGCATGGGAAGAAGGAGTGACGGGGGACATCAAGCCAATCAGAGCGGGGAGAGAAAAGGAGGGGTGGGTGAATCATTTCTAACAGTGAGGAAAAGGCATGCAGTCACACCAAGGACATTCAGTGGTGTATACACTGACTGCTGGCTCCATTATATCTGCATTATGTCTCTCTAAAGGCATGAACACATAACCAAATGGAAGAGAAACATTTACAAAAAATAAAAACACCACAGAATTATCTCACCTCAGAGTGGAGCAGCAGACAAACACAATATTAAAAAATGTCAATATTATAAAAAATGCAAACTCCTGTGACACAACAGATGAAAGGAAGTCAATGGCATGCAGGTAATTCGTATGGGGTACACAGGCAATGTCAGAAAAACACATTTTTATTACATACATATTTTAAAGGGGTCATATGATGCGATTTCAAGTTTTCCTTTCTCTTTGAAGTGTTACAAGCTCTTGTGCATAAAAAAGATTTGTAAAGTTGCAAAGACTAAAGTCCTCAAGACTCTCAAAGATGATATTCTTTATAAAAGTAAAGAGTCAACCACGCCTACCTAAAACGGCTCGTTCTAACACGCCCCCACATACCTACATCACTATGTGGAAATATTTGCATAATGCCGCCCAAATGTTCACGCAATAAGAAGCGTGGTTTCAGGAACAGCAGTAGTGTTGATGCAGCATGTCGGGGAGACGCAGTGTTTCAGTGCGAAAGCAAAACACTTTATTTGGCCTTCCGAAAATAGATGCAATTAGGAATCATTGGTTAAAATTTATTTACAACAGAACAGCACAACCCAGATGTTCGAATTTGTGCAACGCTTTTTATGGACGACAGTTTTTTGAACCTGAAGAGTACAAGGTTGGCTGTGCACAAAGGTTATTTCTAAAAAAAAAAAAAGGGTCAATTCCGACTTGCTATGACAATCTGGCGCTTCTGATCAGCTACTGTTTTGTTATTAGTTTAATATTTGCTATTGACTGTTCAAATGCAGAGCTTTGCGCAGAGCAGAGTTAACGCGTCGTGGGTGTGTGTGTGTGAGGGGAACAGGGTCACATCACAGGAGAGTGAACTGTCTGTCAGAAATCATAGCACGTCAGCTGTCTTAACCGCGGCTTGTACTGCATCATCACTGTGTCTGTCACGCGACTCTGTGGCCCTTTCGGGCTTGAACTGATGGTAAAAACTAATGACATTATTTACTGTCTACATTTACTTTGAAAGCTGACGCTCGCGATTATGGTAAGGGGCGTTACATTTCCAACGCGTGCTTGTGGTGTTTGACCAATCACAATGCACTGGGTCAGCTGGCCAATCAGAGCAGACTGCGCTTGTCAAAGGAGGGGGCTTTGTTGAAAACGACGTGTTTGAGAGAAGCGGGGCATAGAGGACCTACAATAATGTACAGTATTTGAAAAATAATATATTTTTTGAACATTAAAGCATGTCAACAGATTCTGTTACACCAAATAATGATCTTAAAAAAAAAAACATCATATGACCCCTTACAATTACATATAAGAACAAACCAAATAAACCAAACCAAATAATAATAGTTATATCAGTAATATTAATATCAGTTGTGTTATTATTGTTAGTAACAATTATCATCATCAACATCATCATCTATTCTTCTTATTATTATTATTAGATGGACAACACAAGAACAACCTTAGCTAAAAGACTAAAAAAAGATGTGTTGTACTGTACATATACATCATTGTGGATGTTAATTTGCATTTCAGGTCCCTAGAATGGCTGTTGTCTTTTAAGAAAAGAAGGACTGAAGGATGAATGCGTCTCACAGTGATCTTCTCCACAGCCAGGGCTCGCAAAATCGCTAGCTCGACGTCCCAGGGCTATTGTGTTTTCCAGTCGGGCTACCAAAATGTATCACCACCCTGCCCGACGCACGATCTTAAATGCAGATCTCCCGCGGGCCCTTAAAAACTTCTAAAGTGAATTGTATCAAACTTAAGGCCATAAAAAGTTTAAAATATGTTAAATGGTGTAAGAAATGAAATTTCAAGAGGTCTTACAGTTGGGGACGGAAAGACAAGCGTCGCGATACGGCTGGATTGAACTTCAAAAGGCAATGATGTAATTGAATAAATATGAGCGCTGCACGTTTCAAGTCAAAATGCGGCTCGGATGTCTTTATTTGAATGTATCTGAAGGGAACTGACTGTTCTCAGGAACGTGTCGTTGGTATTTTTATTTAATTTTACCTATAATTCCTGATAAAACAGCGTTTATGAGCAGAGCTGCTTTGTGTACAGCCGTTACCGGGGAAACCACAATATTTCATGAGGTGGCGCTCCTAAAGTGCCACCTCGTGGCAGAGAATGAATTTGCATTTCCAATAAGCCTTTCTTTGTGTTTATGGCCAGATCAATGCAAATATCAACTCATGTTTTTACGCAGCAAACACAGAGTTGTAAATGAGAAAGAAGTTAATGTGCCTTCTAAAAATCTAAACAATTAAGACAGTAATATGTATACATTTTAAATTAACAATCATTTATATCCTTGATTTATCCCTTTTCATAAAAATCTAAAGGTCTAAAGTCTGAAATGCTGTTTGTAAGATTTTTGTTTTTGTGAAAACCTGTATCTGAACTGTAAATCATGTAATTTTATGGCTCAGTACTGTATGTTACCACAGACATTGTCCAACCCCACTCATACTGTGTTCATTTTACTTGTGCAGCTCTTAAAGGGGTCATATGATGCTTTTTAAAAGATCATTATTTTGTGTATTTGGTGTAACAGAATATGTTGACATGCTTTAATGTTCAAAAACCACATACATTTTTAAATACTGTACATTAATGTAGGTCATCTATGCCCCGCCTCTCAAACGCTTCATTTTCTACAAATTCCCTCCTTCCGACAAGCGCAGTCTGCTCTTGATTGGCCAGTTGACCCAGTGCATTTTGATTGGCCGAACTCCGCAAGCACTCGTTGGAAATGTAACGCCCCTTACCATAATCGCAAGCTTCATCTTTCAAAATAAATGTAAAGACAGAGCCCGAAAGGGGAACAGTCTCTTGACAGACACAGTGATGAAGCTGGTGTTTGCAGTACACAAGCCACGGTTAAGACAGCTGACTCCACTGTGTGTGATGTGACCCCCCCCCCGCTTACGCCCCGCCCCCCCCTTCTCTCTCACACCCACACACACACACGTGCCAAAACTCTGCATTTGAACAGTCAATCGCAAATACTTACACTAATAACACAACAGTAGCTGATTCAGAAGCGCCAGATTGTTATAGCAAAGTCAGAATTATCTCCTCTCTTAGGTTCACGAAACGGTTGTCCATAAAATTCATTGCTGTTCTGTTGTAAGTAATCTTAAAGATTCCTAAATGCATCTACTTTCGGAAAGGCCAAATAAAGTGCTTTTGCTTTCGCCTAGAAACACACAGCGGCTCCCTGACATGGCTGCATCAACACTAACTGCGGTTACCGAAACCACGCATTCTTTCTTTGCGTGAACATTTCGGCAGCGTTATGCAAATCTTCCCACATAGTGCGGTAGATATGTGGGGGCTTGTTAGAACGAGCCGTTTTAGGGGAGTGTGGTCTTAACTTTGATAAAGAATATCTTTTGGTTTTGAGACTTTAGTCTTTGCAACTTCATGGATCTTATCTATGCACAATCAGCCTGTAACACTCCAAAGAGAAAGAAAAATTTAAATCGCATCATATGACCCCTTTAAAATGGGTCATAAATTGCTTAAAAAAATTTAATTCTGCATAATAGGGAAATAAATCCTTCCTTCCTATTTTTTGATATTTTGTTAGTGAAATATTTTACTAGACATTTAAACACTATCTATCTCTATATTACAAAACAAAAGGTCTTTTTTTTTTGGGCTAGTTAAATTAATTTTCGGCTACCAAAACCTGAAGAGTACCTGCTCGAAAAAAAAAAAACAAAGGAAATTTTGCGAGCCCTGACAGTGAACTATAAAATCGCATCTGGTTTCATAATCTCATTGTGTAGGGCTACCACATCTTTCGACCAATGAATTTCTATTATTTTTGCATGACTTTGCATGAATTTTTCCCCTCAAAAGTTAGGTTTCTTTACCTCAATTTTTTATCAAAAGTAAGGATTTTTCTGCTAGATTGGGACAGCTGTTCTCTAATTTCTGTGAACTTTTTAACTGGCCACAACAAAATAATATATATATATATATATATATATATATAATATAATATATATATATATTTCCTGTATATCAATTAACTACTATCTCCTACCAAAGAAAATGTGTCAATAATACTAAACGTAGCAAAAAAGAAACATCCCCTTTTCAGGATGCTGTATTTGAAATATAATTTGGTAAAATCCAAATAAGCTTTACAGATATTTATTGAAAAGGGTTTAAACAATGATTTTCATGCTTGTTCAATGAACCATAATCTATTAATGCACCTGTGGAAGTCCTTAAGACACTAAAGGTTTACAGGCGGTAGGCAATTAAAGTCACAGTTATAATAACTTAGAACATTAAAGACACCTTCCTACTGACTCTGAAAAACACCAGAAGATGCCCAGGGTTCCTGATCACTTGTGAGAACAAGCCTTAGTCCTACTGCAGGGAGGCAGAGGACTCCAGATGTGGCCAGAGCAATACCACTGCATGTCCGTATGTAATATGCATATCACAGTGCTACAGGGAGAAAGGAATGAAAACACATGCATCCGTGTATCCACCCAAGACATGTCCAGGAACTTTTAACTGCCTTGGTGGAAGAGTGGAGTAACATCTCACAGCAAGAACTGGCAAATCTAGTGTAGTCCATGAGGATGAAATGCTCACAGCAGCTGCTGGCCACACAAGGTACTCACTGCCACTTTTGATGTTCAGGAACTCATTATTATTCCATTTCTGTTCATCAAATGTCTGTGAAAATTGTTCAGTTTATGCCTCAGTTGCTGAACTTTTTATGGTACAAAATCTGTTTAAACAAATTAGCTGGAAATAAACGCATTTGACTGTGAGCGGACATTTCATTTTTGGTGATTTAATATATATATATATATATATATAATATATATATATATATATATATATATCATATTAGACATATAGGAAACTTATATTATTATTATATTATACATATAGACACTCCAAGAGTGCCATACACACAGAAGCCTTTACTGGCCATTCTTTTTTGTTTTTCTGTCTTTCTTTCTTTCTTGCAGTGTTTGGAACAATCAGAGCTGTCATGATGATGATGATATCATTATCATGTGCCCCCTCCTTCACAGTCCACCTCTCTTGCTCTGAATACTCAGACAAAAACAAAAGCCAGAGAACATGAAGAGCGACTAACCCACTCCAGCACATCACAGACTGCCCCACGCCACTGACACTTGAGGGATGTCTGCAGCCCCGAGCTGATTGACTCGCCCTCAGGTCATCCATCTCTCCGTCCTTAAAATAGCCAAACCTCCAGTAACAATCATTCATCTAGTGCAGAGACAGTAGCTATAGGTGATAGCTGCAGTTACAGGAACACTCTCTCCAACATGCGCCGTCAGAAGGGGATGACAGCCTGTCATAAGCAATTCTGGGACTCATCGCTCTCACATCTACACAGCACATCACGCAGTGTTTCAGAACACAACACTTTTATCAACTTGTCCTGTGGCACCAAGATCCTCAAAACAAGTCTGTGCGGTCTCGGGCATCATTGGAGATAATATATGGGTTGTCCGCAAATAGAAATCTGTAAACAAAAAAATGACACACGTAGAATGCAATAAAACATCTTGTCCTTCTCTTCCTTCGTTGAGCTGAGGAAAGAGACTGAAAACCACAGAATAACAGCCTGTGTGTTTAACTATGTTTACAGTGTCCATTGTGTCAGATAAGATGGCATTACAAATGACTGTCCCGTTTTTCAACAGGGATGTATTCATTTTAATATTCTGGCTGATACTGCTATTATATATTAAATTCTATAGAACGCTATTCTATTGTTTGCCTAAAAATATAAATTAAAATCAATCATTTTAAATGCTAAAAACAAATTCAGGCATTATAATGTACAGTCTGTAGAATTAGGAAACATTACAAATATTAATTAAAAATTTTGCTAAAGATTACATTTAACTAGGGTTGCAAAAAGGTGTGTTAAATTATATATTAAATAGTGTTTAAATATTAGCTTAAATGAGATTCAGATGACAAAGGTAATGTAAATACAAAAATGGAAATTATCAAGTACGATTAAACATCCATCCAATCAACCGATACCAGTAAATAAATAAAATCTTAAATATCTGCCATGTAATAACTGATATGACTTCAAATACCAATATATCGGACATCCCATTTTTTCATAGGGGTGGAATGATACAATTGTTTTTGTCGATGCGCCATTAATTAAAAATCCTGCTAACTGAACTGCATCAATCTTGAACTATTATAAATAATAATAAAATATTAATATTAATAAATATTACTATATGTTAATTAATAAGAGGAGGTGGCCAGTTATTTATGTTATTTATATACAGAAGACTAAAGTTAAAATTGATGTTGCTCTGAATTTAAATTCTGAATCAAACTGAATATCATGAATCAAATAAGTCAAAGATTCACAACCATGTTTTTCCATCACGTTTTCAGACTTTATATATTAAGGCCGTGACAGAATCCTACATTGATGGTTTCAGATGTCTGCCAATAGCTGCTTTTGCACTGATAGCAGGGTGCTCACTTCCTAAGCTGACTCTAGGGTGCTGGAAATAGTCGTGACACATGAAGCTGTTCAGAGAAGAGAGCAACCAGCTGTCCATGCACATATTCTATCATCAACTGTCTGTAATACATACAAAACACCCTCCCTGGAATACGAACAGGAACAAAATGCACACAGACACCCTCTTGAGTGCACACCACTCCTCCACGAGTGCCAAGCAGTAATTTGATATTTTTAGATGGTCTTTGCTGTCTGTGTGGTTCTGGCATGAGTAATAAGTGCTTTGGTGGACGGTTTATGGAAAATATTATTTTAGAGGCTCCCATTCATGTTTCCCAGTATGAGCGCATTGGAAAGCTTAGGTGTTACGCTGTTAAATGTCATGCAACTACACAGCTCGCAGTGTGATAAATATCCAAATTAAGGCCTGTGGTTGGTTAGGAAATGCCAATGAAAAGGCCTTGTGCTACTACTAATTTGTCATTAAAGACCCCATGAAATGGCTTTGATAAGTGCAGTTTTCTTCCAGTGTCAGCTTATTTACTCTTAAAGAGGTGAGGCATGCCAAAAGGGCTTGTCTTTTTTTTTTTTATATCCAGCAATGAACCATGATTTTTGGTGTGGTGCTAAAACGCTATGATACTAGATACTGGCTAAAAAAAAAGTGCAGTTACATGCAACAAACTTCTGTATTCTGTAAAACAGGTTGCGTTGCTTCCAGTTTAGGTCTTTTCGTGTGTGCTTCGTTAAATATGGCCTTCAAAGGAGATTCCAAAGATGATCATAACCAATGTCCATCACATAGGCAAACTGATATCTCAAAATCAGCAAGTCAATAATAAAATATAATTAACATAATATAATATAAGAACGTAATAGGCTAATAATATAATACATGCAACAACACTTTTAATATTATTATTTAATGTTTAGTCATCTTTTAGAAGTAGACTTAAATTTTGCCTTAAAGCTAACAGGCACAGACTAAAATCCCCAAAACTTACATTTTCATGTCATGGTGTCTTTAACTCAGAAAAAAAAGAGATAATAATAAAAATGTTTATCTGGGGTTATTTTCTTCAGCTCCTTCTGATGCAAGCTTTATTTTAAACATTATTGCTTTCACCCCGAAGGAGGGATGAGTTCTCTTTTTAAAACATCTGCAAGTCTGCTGGTCATTTCGGTGATATTTTCTCATATTTGCCAATATTATGTTCTGACGGCCCAGTGACAGTGCCTACAGCAACAACTAGTGCACTAGAGGCAGCCCGTGGCTACTGCCGACCTGTCTTTGTACATTATACTAACACGCCAAGAGAAATGAGAACTACACTCAGGATGACTTTGGTTATAGACCTACATTTTATCTCGGTGCATCAGTCAGAATTTTTTTTTTTCTCACAATTGTGCAATCTCAAGACTAAAAGATTCAATGACGACAGACACATGATAGAGCTGCACACTAGTTACTGACAGGTCCGAAATGTTCACCCATTTCCCCAGTATGCAAGCAGTCCTACAGTGTCACCTGCGACTGGTGCCAGTTGCCGAGGAGTGGCAGCCAGACAACAAGAAGCAGCCATGTATTTCCATGTGACTAAAAGAGAAAACAAACCCTCTTCACTTCTTTACACACACTAAAGTACATACTGGCAAAGCACAAACTTGTTTGATGGTGAGAGGGGCATGTACAGGGTGTTTATTTTCTTCCTCCAGTTTCCTTAAGTAAACAGCAGCAGGTTGAGGCTCTGTGGATTCCTCCAACTAATTTATTGGAGGGTGTAATTAGTTACTCAAAACCTAAACAAGAATGTGCAAGAACCTAAACAACCATGTGCATTTTAGGCATTTCATTTTGCAACAACAACCAAACTCTTAACACCACTTAACCTGGTCACAAATTGAGCCACGGCACTTCATTTAAAAACTCATTCATCCTCATGATAGCTTAATGGAGTCAATGACTTCACTTCAACAAGCAAAACGTTCAACATTCTTGCTTTAAAACATTTCAGAACGTCGCTATATTTGATAAACAATGAGAGACTAATGTGGTCACCTCCTCTCCTCCCCGCTTATGTCATGTTTTTTTTGTTTAAATGTCACTTAGGTGGGAATCCAGCTACAACGTTCTGCTACAAACAGTACCATAACCTGTTCCGACATCTTCACAGCACCGTCATGTCCCTTTAAAGGGAATTAGCCATTGTGTTTAAAGAGCACCTCCCAGCAGTTCCTCAGACATATCAATGACTTATTATTCATTTAGTGCTGCAATGGGCATGGTAAATGGGCAACGTGCCTTTCTTTAAGAATGCCAACCGAAGAGCCAAAGGTTGTCGGGGATACACACAAGGCTGTGCTGTGAGTACTGGCATCCAAAGCTCAGAGTGAGCGTATGGAAACTATTGTGAGAATAGCAACAGGGAACATGGAAGATGGAAGATGGGTAATTCACTCCCAGTATTGTGGAAAACACTGTCTCATTTCTTAATTAAAGGTATAACTCACCATCATACTATCCCTTAGACAAATGTATTTATTTTTTACTTGATCAGCATCAAAAGTTAAATTCAAGGTAAAAATAAAAAAATGTAATTAATATACAATTAAAATGTAAATAAAATCGTTCAGTTTAATATTTGATAGAAATTCAAAACAGTTTCCCATGAGAAATCTTCTGAAGAGTCTTTTCACAGTCTGCTCTGTCAACTTGAAATTCAGTGTAAAGATGTTGTATAAAATTAGTATAAAAGCCAGATTAAATTATGTTAGCTCTGACCCACCTCTGCCCTCCGGATCATACAGCTGTTATTGCTGTGTAAACACACTTTTGCCTACTCTGAATAGTATTAAACTGTGTGTGTGTAAAGACACCTAAATGCCTCTTCAGAAGTGCTTCTCTGCCATCTTTGCAGTGTACATTTGCCATAATATTTGATAGAAATCTAACATTTTTCTAAGTATAACCTTTTAATGTGTCTTCTTTACACAGCTAAATTAGGGATTAAATTATGCCTGCTCTAATTCACTTCAGCCCCTGCTATCATACAGTTATACTCGCTGTGTAAATGCCAGCTCTGAGCAGCACTAAACAATCTGTGTAACGACACCTCAGTGCCACTTCAGAAGTACATCTGTGCCACCTTTGCAGTGTAAATTTGGCATTAGACAATGCCGTGGGTGAAAAGCGACCACCCATCTATAAGATTTTAACTGGCTTTAAAGTTCAAACTGTTTGTTTGCTTTGCATTGGTTAATGTTAACTAAAGCTTTTGTTAATAAACTCATAAATCGCTAAGACCAAAAACGGACAAATTGGCTCGAACCTGACCATTTCTTTTTTTAGTAAGTTCAACAACTCCACCAACACTTATCTAATGTAGGCCCGGCTACATAAACACTAAGCGACTGTTGCTGTCTGATCCTATCACAATATGTACACAAAACACGTCCTGCTGCACATGATGCTCTACCATGAAATACTGGTTTTAAAGACATCTCTGCATGCGTGTAGAAACATTCACATACATGTTTAATACAGAATCTAATGATCGATTTTTAGGCATTCATTGACTATTATTCATCATTCTGCCCTGATATTGATATGTGACCTCAATAGCAGGTGAAGTCTGTTTTATAGGTCCATAAAAGGACTGAAATCAGATATACCTCTAAATGATATCAAGCACTGTTAAGGCAGTCTAGATACATTCATTACACACGGTTACACAATCGACCATATTATTTGTCCATTATGGTCTTCAGATTTAACTAAATTAACTGGTCATTTTACCTGAAGCATAAGTTAATCAATACAACATAAAGCATGGATCTGGGATATGAACAGCAGCCATGTTATATTCAAGGATACAGAGTGCAACAGTCAGGTTCCAGAAGTAAAAATCTCATTTATTTTCTCTATATGGGAACTGATTTTCAACAATAACATATAAACCATTAAAGACAAGACCTACTGTGAGCATCGAGGTTGTTAATTGGTGGTTTAGGTTTTGTTAAATCTTCAGTTTTAAACCCCGCCTTTAAAGGTACCTTTCACACTTGTAACTTAAGGTTGAAATACACTACACGATTTTTGCCCTGATTTTCCGCCGATTTACTGTCTGGAGAAGTTGACGCTAGTTGCCGCAAGTCAGAGTCAGTCTGTAGATTTGAGTTGACCGATTTCATAGAAAATCGTGTAGTGTATGATGGTCACAGATTCTGATTTTGTAGCTACAGTCTCTGATTCCATCCAGTTGGGTGATATCAAACATGTTTGATATTTTCAGCCGATTTTAGAACACGTCTTTTCATTTGTAACGCATCTCCTAGCAACAAGGCGCACGTTTCTGAGTGAGTTTGTTGTGATCGGAGCAACTTTAAAGTCTGGTATGATCCTTAGTTTTTTAGTGTATGATGGCCAGATTTTCCTCTGTGACTACTGCAAAGTCGGTAAGTGTATGATCCCCAATCTGTTCAGATTTTAAAAGTCGTGTAGCGTATTCCAGGCTTTAGAAACGGGGTTAGCACCACTTTTTGTGGTGCCAAACATGTACAGTGTGAAACGAAGCGGTGTTTTAGAATGCAGGCTGGAATACACTACACGACTTATGCCCAGATTTCCCCCCCCGATTTACAGTCTGGAGAAGTTGCCGAAAGTCATAGCCACTCTGCAGATTTGAGTTGACAGATTTCATAGAAAATCGCATAATGTATGATGGTCACAGACTCGCTTTATGGTCACGATTCTAGCTTTAGAATCCAGCCAGTTGGGGGATATTAAAAATGTTATGAGCCGATTGTAGAACACATATTGTTTTCATTTGTAAGGCATCTCCTTGCAACAAGGGGGGGGCCCCCCGGGCCCCCCAAGGGGTTTTTCAGCGTGGTTTGTTGTTATCGGTAATGTATGATCCTGGTTTATTGTATGATAGCCAGGTTTTCTTCTGTGACTGTTTACAAAGTCTGTAAGTGTACGATGTCTAGCATATTAAAATCATTCCAGCTCTTTGATGCTTAGCAACAGACACCCAATCCCTTGCCTCATATTCACATGGTTTCTAATTGTCATACTCTTCGAATTTCATATTAAGAAATTATTTTAACCAAAAAAAGCTAATTATGCTCCCTTCGAACTGGTTTTCTTTAAAATACAAATCTTTGTAACCCAGGCTATCTGTAATCAGAAGCACTTTTAAAACTGTAATATAATTTAATTTAATTCACATGTATTTCATAAACGCATAGTTCTCTCTGGATTACAATTCACCATCAAAATGATACATTTAATTATGCTGGCTGCTGTGAGAAAAGGCTATAAACGATCGGCCACCTGCAGGATCCTCACATGCGATAGATAGCCAGGTAGCCGGGACAAATTTATGTTTACAGACGTGACGTAATGACACAGAGGCATGCTCGAATTTCCCGCGAAAACCTACCCATATACCACTCAAATTAGAAAACATTATTATAAGCTAACCGTTGTGAATCGGGCTAAAGTAAGGCGATAGTTTTGAACACTGGCTGGTTATGTACTTGCTCAAATATTGATTTCGGATCATTTTTAACCCAAAAAAAGTTACGGACTGCAGCTTTAAGTGACAAATATTTCGTGTAGGCCTATTTATTTTACTTTTTTTATTTATATTATTTTGTTCTGTTTTTCTTTGTACTCAGAAGCGCTGGAGGTATATTTTAAATGGGTCACAGACACTCGTCCATCATATTATTTATTTAATACTTAATATTAAAATCTTATCAGTTAATGTTCGGATAACGAGCTGCGGGTGTCGGTCCGGAAAATTAACCAAAAATGACCATCCCTACTTCTAGCGGAAGAATTTCCTTTATTTTCACAAATAAATAAACGTTTTAATGAAAATATATGTCTCTAAAATAGTACTATGTGGTAACCGTTGTAAAAAACCCCGCACTAGTCTCACTTACCTATTTAAATATGTTTTTGTTACTTGAAATTAATTACTAAAAGCAAAACCACTGTCCCTGTCTGTGGTGACGTTAGTGAACATTACCACAGCTGTGATTACATGTGGTATGACTACAGGCACTAATGCTCGCCTGTTAACTATGAACTGCAATTATGCATTTTGTGGATCGTCTAAAAGGAGTTTACAGTAAATATATAAGTACTTCTAAGTTACAAAATGCTATAACAGACAATCACGTGTATGTCTCAAATCACTGTAGCCTGCCCGTTGCTGTCGGTCTCGTCAGGCTCTTAACGTTACCTGCCTAGTCCGACCTCTACCCCAAAAAATACATATACATATATATAGATTCAAATTTAAAGCAAATCGGCAAAAGCGCTGTCATACTCACAAAACGAACACCATGCTTAATACAAAGCGGTTAACAGCATTAAATACCAGTGGACCCTGAGAAAAATCACGTAATACCTCCTGAATATATGATCACTTTAAAGACAACATCATCACGCCTCAAAGCCATATGTAGCCTCGCGCTAGTGGCGCGCATCTAATCCATTGACGGATCATCGACGGCATGACAGCGACCAATGACACAGCTCTTACTCACCGAGAGGAGAAACCAGTCCTCCGGAGAGGCTTTAACCTGCTTCGGCGATCAGTATAACAGCCCTCGCTTTAATAATGGAGCGAATTTCAGCGCGGAGATTCCTAAACACTCCCTTCAGCTCTGGCGACCATGTTTGTCCTGACTGGCTGACTGACTGACTGACTGTTGCTGGTGTGCATCCGGGCGCTTGAGGGATCAGGGGGCAGGAGCTTTCCGTGCACGGAGAAAAAATGGGAAAGAAAGAGTGGAGAACCCGTCAATACAACGTCCTGTCCCCCTTCAGCTCAAGTATCAACCAAATGGCTGCGGATTTAAGCAGATGGGCTTTTGTTAGGTTTATTATGGGCTGTTTTAGATATGGCTGTTATAGAAATGTATTCTGGTGGGTGCACGAGGTCATTGTTTGTCTGAGAAAACAATGTTGTCTGGATCACGTGACGACCGATCGATTCTTATCCATAATGAAGCTCGATTAGGATAAGAATACATTAGGTACCATTACGTTATTTGTAATATTGATATGTTTTATGTCTCAGAAAGTGGGCAGGTAGATGTCAGCATACGCACTGTTACATAACAGCATTCGCTCGTTCTCAACACATGCGCGCCACACGAGACTAGTGAGTGATAGGGAGTCCGAATCCTTTCCGCGTGTCGGTTCTTTTAATGATTCGGTTCTTTTTTTTATTCTTCGCATAAAAAACATTAAAGTCATTTAGAACCTAAATATGTTTTGCATTTGATTTAAATACTGTTTTAATCTAATTGATATATCTATTCATTTTAATATTTTAAATAATTGATTTTCGTGAATGAGTCGTTCAGACCAGTCTTGTGATTCGAAAGATTCGTTGAACAGAATCGACTGGATAGAGGGATTCGTTTACGAGTCGGACACAGCTACACGAGACCCCTTCAGAAGAGCAACAAGACAAGTTCACTGAGCTCATCCTAGACATACATCATCAGAATATTAACATTTAGGAATAATTATTTTCTCTGTTCATTACGACTGAATTACGTGCCATAGGTTTACTCTAAAATAGACCTTGTATCAAAGACACGTTATTTCAAAGTGCTGCTATAAGAGATCATTTTTGATACGACAATATAAACTATAGGCATATATATAGTGTCCATTTAAATATTTAAATACATTTAAATGATTCTAGGGCTTGATAGTTGTATTGAGATTTTTCGTCCAAAAAAAATCCCAAACCTGGTGAACAGCGCCCTCTGCTGTTTCATGACCACATGCAAATATTGATTTAGTACGACGTCTTGGATGCCTGGCCAGCAGAAATCTATTAGGCCTAACGTTACATCAAATAAAAAATACCACAGTGAACATTTTAAACGTCTCCATCTTACAAATAACATCCAGCTTGAATCATATAACAACCCGGTTACTAAGGAATGAGTAATGAGGCAGAAAACAGTTCAAGCTGTTTCTGAGTGGGCCAACAAAGCCCTTCTATGAAACTTGTTAAGCTGCAGAGCTTTTCTTCAGTAAATACATGAGTGAGTTTTACATTTGAGTCAACTCGCATAATTTATCTTACCTTTCTGGCAATTAATAGATAATGGAGCAAGCAGTAAGGTAACACGTTTTATACGTTGGGCTGTAGGGCATGATTTTTTAACCCACTAGATAGCGCTGGAGCTGCTTAAATCCTGAGTCCCTGATACCAGAGAGCTGCCAGACAGATGTGCCAGACAGATGTGCCAGACAGATGTGCCAGACAGATGTGCCAGACAGATGTGCCAGACAGATGTGCCAGACAGATGTGCCAGACAGATGTGCCAGACAGATGTGCCAGACAGATGTGCCAGACAGATGTGCCAGACAGATGTGCCAGACAGATGTGCCAGACAGATGTGCCAGACAGATGTGCCAGACAGATGTGCCAGACAGATGTGCTAGACAGATGTGCCAGACAGATGTGCCAGACAGATGTGCCAGACAGATGTGCTAGACAGATGTGCCAGACAGATGTGCCAGACAGATGTGCCAGACAGATGTGCCAGACAGATGTGCCAGACAGATGTGCCAGACAGATGTGCCAGACAGATGTGCCAGACAGATGTGCCAGACAGATGTGCCAGACAGATGTGCCAGACAGATGTGCCAGACAGATGTGCTAGACAGATGTGCTAGACAGATGTGCTAGACAGGGCTGTTGACCTTTTTCACAAGTTTAATAATTGTGAAAGCTCAGTGTCGACAAATAAGGTAAGCGGTAAATCAGTGCAAAAGCTGCACAATGAGTCGTCCTTTCTGTGTTCGCCATGAAAAAAGGTATGTGATACAAAAGGGTGAGTCTGGATGCTCGTACGGACACTTTCTAATAAAAATCCCCTTCCGTTAGCATCACCCAGATTTGATCACAAACTGTACAAATCTTTTTGAGTAAACAATGCCTTATTACTGTAACATGAAAGAATTTTTTTAAATCAATAATCATACATTCGTAATACAGCTGGAAGCTAAAACATAAAAAAATTGTTATTTGAAATAAAATAAACATTAACTAAATATAAAAAACTTTTTTAATTCAGTTGCCTATAGGCAGCATTTCTCATTGCAATTTAACTTAATACAATAAATAAAATCTATATAGACATAAATTAATAAAAAAAAACATTACTAAACCTTTAACTAAAATTAAAATGACAGAAAAAAGAACTGATTCTCATACACAAGTAATAATATAAGAAAAAATCGAATTAACTGAAAATTTACAAGATGAAAAAAAGTTCTAAAAGTGCCAGGTATAGTGAATAGTTTATAGTTTGTCAGAGAGTTCAACAGCTTGGGACAATAGTGACTAAAGTCCACTTTTTTGGCAGTGTTTTAGGTTTAACCTTTGGTGTTTTGGGCAGCCTTTAGTTAAATGATATGCCTGATCTGGCTAGATTAGCGACAATATTGCCAAAGTATGCAGGGTCAACACCATGAAGACATTTCAAATCAGTTCTGTAAGATCGAGTTAGCAGTGAAAGGATTTAAGTGCTGAAATGGGATTCCTCAGTCCAGAACGAGCCTACATTCTGTGACACAAGGTAAGTCACTTAAACTCCCTCCACTCTGGGATTTGGATGACAATAGGTGAGCTTACTCGCACTAAATGCCACAACAGTCACAAAAAAATGAGGAATGTGAATTCTATCCTGGTGAGAATGGGCAGAGAAGATTCTGATTGGCTGAGGGAGCTGTCAGCACTGGGTTTTGAAGCTTGTAGTCAGATTAAATAAGAGAATGAGAGAACTGTGGCAGTAAAAAGAGGGGCCAAGATAGCAGGAAGGACTCACTTTAAGCCTTGAGAAAAGCCGTCATGACGCTCGCTGAGATTATCTTCATCTTGACCGGGACTTGTGCTGTCCTGGTTTTTGGAGGGAAATTAGTATGCCTGTTTATGATGCTTGTCCCGAAGCTCTTCTGTCCTCTTCCTGAGTCTTTTTTCAGCACTCTGGGGAAATGGGCAGGTGAGATACACCAGCATTCTAAATGTTATTTCCTGTATTTTGTGTTGAGCATGCATTTTCTATATAAACCAGTCTTTAATACTTGAAAGATTTTTGCAAAAAATAAATACATTCTAAATAAATTAATAAAATAATGAATAAGAGAGAAAGTAGCAATTCTAAACTTGTGACCTGAAAGCTAAAAAAATATATATGTATAAAAAAAGCTAGATTTTGTTGGTAACCCTTGATAATAACTTTCATTAAGAATAAAATTTCACATTACTACATTAAATATTGCTTAAAAGATAATTAGTTTGAAAGTTTAAAATTATTTAACAGTTAGAAATGTCATGATTTAAGCATTTCAGAAAATGCAAGGTTTATTATATCTTCTGAACTGACCGCCTGCTGTTCCTTGAGGGAACCCTGGTTGAGAACAGTGGATTTAAAGCATGAGAGTGAAAGAAAGTGAACCATGTGGCCCTCCTACAAATATTACTGCCTTGGTTTTGTTCCATCATTTGGCCCAGGAACAAGGTTCTCATCTTACTTTAAATTGTCCCTTACAAAATGTCTTGCTTTCCTAAAGAGTACTTTTATTGTTGGCCAAAGAGAGACCATCCTTATGGCTTCCTTGAAATCATACTGTGTATAGAAGTTCAGCAACAAAAAAACAACAATTCCAGCCACTTTTTCCCAAGCTTCCTTTCCATTCCGGCACTGAGAGTGGCAGAGAACAAAAGGCAATTAGAACAGTATGTTCCAGGACAGTATTACTCTTTTCATTTCTTGACTTTGAATGGTTGTTCCTGCTCATTTGAAATCCAATTAACATTACTTTTCTCTCCTTCTGCAACTATTCTTTCACTTTAAGGCTTTGAAAAGTTCTTCCTGTGTGTGTGGTGTGTGTGTGTGTGTGTGGGTGTGTGTGTTTTTCTGTAGAGAGAGTGTGTGTAGTACCTGTCCTTTGGCAGATGTTTCTCGCATGTTTATACACAGGACCTCTGTATTCCTTCACTTTAAAACAAATAAATAAGCATGACAGTTCTGCACGTTGTTGTGCATATTGGTTCACCTGTATGAGTTGCATGATTGAATCTGTACGATTTGCATTCTATATATAAAACATATTAGATTTTTTTAAAGGATCATGTGACTGAAGACGTGAATAATGGCTGCTTAAAAAACTTTGCCGATCTTAAGAATATTTTAAAATAAAATAAAAAATATATATTTTATTTATAATTTAGTTATTTTATTTAGTTATAAAAGCCATATAAATAAATATAGATGTTTGTTTTGAGTCTCATAAGTTATGTTTCAATGCAATGCAAGTCATATTAAAGGGGTCATATGATGCTTTTTTTAAGATCATTATTTTGTGTATTTGGTTGTAACAGAATATGTTGACATGCTTTTATGTTAAAAAAACACATTATTTTCCAAACACTGTACATTATTGTTTCTCCTCTATGCCCCCTTTCTCAAACTCTTTCGTTTTCTACAAGTACCTCTTACCGACAAAGCGGCAGTCTGCTCTTATTGGCGCCAGCTGACCTCGGAACAAAAAAAAAAGAAAACCAGGTTCATTGTGTTGGCCCACACCGCTACACTCGTCCTGAATGTAACGCCCTTACCATATAATCGCGAGCTTCATCTTTCAAAATAAATGTAAGACATTAAATAATGGGCATTATTAACCATCATTTCCAGCCTGAAAGGGAAAGACACAGTAATGATGCCAGTACACAGCCAAAGTTAAACGCTGACTCTACTTATGTACGCTGCCTCTCTCATCTCTCTCACACTTCCCCCGTCCTTCTCAGTCATCCTCAAATCGTCCTCTCTCTCTCTCTCCTCCGTCCCCTCCTCTCTCTCTCTCGTCGCTCTCTCACACACACACACACACCCGATGCGCAAAACTCCGCATTTGAACTGTCAATTGCAAATACTTAAACTAATAAACAGTAGCTGATTCAGAAGCGCCATTTTGTCATAGCAAAGTCAGAATTACCTCCTCTCCTAGGTTCTCGAAACGGTCGTCCATAAAAATGCATTGCTGTTCTGTTGTAAGTATCTTAAAGATTCCTAAATGCATCTACTTCTGGAAGGCCAAATAATGTGCTTTTGCTTTTGCACTGAAACACACAGCGCCTCCCTGACATGGCTACATCAACACTAACTGCGGTTACTGAAACCACGCCTTCCTTCCTTTTTTCTTTGCGTGCACATTTGGGTGGCCTTATGCTAATATTTCCACATAGTGAGGTAGGTATGTGGGGTGTGTTAGAACGAGCCATTTTAGAGGGGTTTGGCAGAGCCTTAACTTTGATAAAGAATATCTCTTTGGGTTTGAGACTTTAGTCTTTGCACCTTTATGTATCTTCTTTATGCACCAAGAGCTTGTTATACTCCAAAGAGAAAGGAAAACTTGAATCGCATCATATGACCCCTTTAAAAAAACACATTTACACAATAAGGTCCAATTCATTAACTAACAATGAGCAATACATTTCTTACAGAATTTATCCCAGGGATCGTTTGACTGCTTTGCCTCCCATAGTTGATTGTTTGCTTCAGTTGCACTACCAAGGACTAAGATGCTGCAGGAGAGCTCTTTTCATGCTGAGCGAATCAAAATGACCACAGCTCATCACAGCTGAAAGTCAGATGGCTTAGTGTGCTATTGAGAAGGTGATTAGCTACACCTTGTTAGTTTACAAGTCATTTTTTTAGGAGGGGGTGATCCTTTTTCCAACTCTGTTTTTTTTTTTTTTCTTGACATGTTGGTGTTTTAATCTTTCACTTGGATGTTATAAGTTGCACTGAGTAACTACAGCTGGATAAAACAAAACCTGCGTCTGTCTTCATTTCAGGCTGCAAAGCAACAAACTGTGATTATTTTAAAGGGGGTTATTCTTTTCTGTACCCACTGTAAATAATAAGATATGTTTATATTTATTACCAGTATTTTGATTTATTACAATTATACTACTTTTATACCCTATATACTACATAATACATAATAAACTGAGAAAAGATACACCACAAAAAAGCAATTTTCCACACCGAAGACAACAACGACTTTAGTTTTAACGTTGCCGTCTGCAAAGTATGAAGCATGAAGGAAATTACATTTTACCTCATTTCCTCCTCTGTTTTCTAAATCGTGGTCCTATCCACTACCCTCCCAGCACCCGCCTTTTCTTTCCGCACCCTTTATCACACCGTGTGAACTGCTCAGATGGACTAACAGTTGTGAGAGAAGATGACTTTTCACACATATGCAGCATGCTCCCTATTTGTTTAGTGAATTGGTGGGTACACACAGTCTGTTCAAGAACATGTTGTTAAAACAAACAGACACTGACTGCCTTTCGTCTGAAGTGTGAGAGTGACAGGAAACAGATAGACTATCATGTTCTGAATACGCTTGATGCAAAAGCTTATTTTTTGTAATAAAAATGTAAATTATGTGCAGGTTAGTAGTTATTACATTGTAATATATCATATATCATAATATATACATATCTTATATAAAGTTTTTAAATGATATTCTCAGCTTGGAATAGTCAATCACATTTGTTTCACAATTCATGAAAGTAACAGAGAGATCAAATTATCATTCATATCTTCAGTTATTATTTTAAGTCTAATACATGAATATTTCCCCTGTTTCAGTGGTCCTTGAGTGTCAGAGGGAATAGGCAGAGAGCATAATGCAAAGAGTAACAAAAATCCACACTTGAGAAAACTGTGATTTTCTTGACAATATCTATATTAGATTAGATATTAAGTAGTTCATAATAAGAGGTATAATGTTAAAAGGTAACATTAACAATAAGCTTTTTATTCAGGCAAGGATGCATTAAATTGATTGAAAGTGACAAAGACATTTATAATGTTATAAACGATTCTTGGTCAAATAATGCTGTTCTTTTGAACTTTAATTCTTCAAAGAAATCTGAAAAAATGTATCCTGGTTTCCACAAAAATATTCACAACTGTTTTCAACATTAAAGTAAGAAATACACCAGCTCGTCCCTAGTATCAGACACTAGGCTGTTTTGGTAAAACTGTCTTTCTCTACAGCTTTCAAAACTAGGTATGAGTGTGATCGTCATCAGCAGAAATCAAGAGAAGCTTGACAGAGCAGCAAGGAAGATCGGTAAAGCATTTACTGCTGGAATTTCAGCTTCTCGACTTGTCTGTATAGTCTTAGAGCTCAGTTTCACCAGCGTTCTTTTCTTGTTCTGACAGAGCTCACTACAGGACAGGAAATCAAAGTAATAGCTGCTGACTTCACCAAAGATGATATATATGATCACATTCAAGAAAAGATCAAGGGTTTGGATATTGGTATTTTAGGTCAGCATCAGATATCTCAATGTGTCAAAGTATTTATTTAAAGTTCTACCATGTTCAACAGTGCTAATCCAGTGTGTTATACTTTTCTTTAAACACAGTGAACAATGTCGGGATTCTGCCCAGCCAAATACCCTGCAAGCTACTTGAAACCTCTGACTTAGAAGAAGTGAGGCCTCCAACGGTTCATACAGTCATTGCTAATGCTTTTAATATTATAAGTCCTGTAAAGAATATGCTACTGCCAGCTCTCATTAATGAAGTAGTAGTCTTTGAAAATGATTTGAGGTATTACATACTGTAGTAATAGAGCATTACTCATAATAACTACATTGAAACATGTTAAAAAATATCACGAAGAAATGAAGAATCCATCAAGAAAAATGTTACTGTTTAAGAACTGTTTCGTTTAAAGTTTTTAAAATAACCTTTTCTTTCTTGTGAAAAACATTTTTCAAAATCTAAAGAAACTTTTGTGGAATGGAAAGATTCCATGGATGTTGAAGGTTTTTCATGGAACCATAGATGCCAATAAAGAACCTTTATTTTAAGAGTGAAAAGTTTGTAGTATTGTAGTTTTGGAGTGGTTTATCCCATATTGTTATTTATTTTTCATGTTGTTGCCTCTCCTAGAGAATAATGATGTTTAGCAACTGCAATGTAAAAGCCATGGTTAAGGTGAGTACAAGCAAACAGAACCTTACCACTCACCATACACATTCCAAAGAGGCAGTGGTTAGCAACTGGTGGGTCGTTTAGCGGTCACACGCAAAATTCAGCTCTGTTCTGACAGGGTTCCAGAAAGCAAGGGAAAATTATTCTAAATGCAAAGAATAAAATGCAACTAATTATATAATCATGTATGATTTGCAAAAATAAACTGGTTGACTTTTAAAAGTTGGAGAGAAAATTCTTGTTATCAGGAAAATAAACCTTTCCGTCAAAGGTCATGCATCCAATCAAACAAATTTTTGTACATTTTCTTACCAAGTCTGTCCTGTTGATATTTGTTAGGCTTATAGAGTTCATCGTAATATGAATAGATTTCAATGTTTGACTTTTTTACTTATTTTAGATGATAAACAATTTTGAATCACCACTTTTTATGTTTTCAGATGTGCAGAATTGTGCTACCAGGGATGCAGCAAAGGTTTGGCCTTCTCTGTTCAATAGTTTTCTCATGATTTTTCATACAAATATTAACAAATGACCAGCACACTGACCATATGTATTTCCTTAGAGGAAGAGGAGTGATTCTGAATGTGTCCTCTGGCATAGCCAAAATACCCTGCCCCATTTACTCCCTGTATGCAGCATCCAAGGTCAATTTAACAAGACATCTACACAAAGTTGAAACATTCTATCTTCTTCTGCAATTCAAATAACATTCTGCACAGTATTGGCAATGTCAACATATCAAAACAAAAAAAAAATCTTCTCATCTACAGGTTTTTGTTGAGAGGTTTTCACGGGGTATTCAAGCAGAATATAAATCCAAGGGAATTATTATTCAGGTGAGTAAAAAAAATGTGTCATGCCTGCAAAAGAATGCTAGTTATTTTGCTCTCTTTACCATCCAGAACTTCAGCTACACATTAGGTGAATAATGTTTTGGGTGGATTAGATGTACATAGAGCTTACCAGGAGTAAGATATCAATGTCCTCATTCCCTAATGGTTATTTTTTTTCCTAAGACGGTGGCTCCATTTGGGGTTTCAACATCAATGACAGGACATCAGAAGCCAGATATGGTCACCTTCACACCTGAGGAGTTTGCAAGGAGCTCACTGAAGTATCTAAAAGCTGGTGACCAAACATATGGCAGTGTCACTCATACCATACTGGTAATGACCTCAATGAGTGGTAATGAATGCAAATGACTTGCTTTACAAATAAATATTGAATATAATTAAGTATTGCGCCTGACCAACGTGTAATTGATCTGTAGGGCGGGATTGTGCAGTCCATTCCCACCTGGGTCCTGCAGAGCGAAGTGTTTCAGCATCATTTCAGGGAATATGTGAAAGAGAGGGTCGGATGCCGAGAGTGGTCATTCTCTTAGTATATATATATATACATATGGTATTGACCATTTGATACTTAAACACCACAACTGTTGTGTTCGTTTGCACTAATTATGACAATGCTGTATGTCAAAAATATAAGGCTGGGAAAGAAAGGGAGAGGACTAAAAACTGGCAGGCCTTTGTTTGCTCATGGTCCTTCAAAATATGCTATATCAGTATCAATAATGGAACATATTATCATTATTAATCATAATCATATCAGTAGACAGGAGATAGTTGAGCTGTACTGACCTTGAGAACGTTAACAGAAGGTCAATCTCAGAAAGGCCGAATGACAGAGTAAGAGATGTGGCCTTGTTATTTTTTGTCTATATTTTGCTATTAGAAAAGGTCTGGTCTTATTTAAAGAGCATGTTATAAATAACATTAATATCCACAAAACACTTAAACAGATATTTGGCGCCACACACTGGTTAAATGCACTTTGACATGATGATCTTTAAAGCTTGAAGTAATTTTTTGATGTTGTCATTATATCCCATTATATCGACTTTAATCTGACTAATCACTGTAGCCACAGCAAATTACGTAATGAAAACACTGATATGCAGACAGCACTTCAAGAACACGCACAATGTTTTTATTATTTATTTTAATATACATATCAAAATATCTTACAACATTTTTAAAGTAACACCATAATCACAGCAGTAATTGCTGTATATGTAATTTACCTTTTTTTTAAAAGCTCTCTTGTTTTAAAGAGCTACTAGTTTTGTTTCTGACATTCAGCCAGCAGAGGGCAGATTTTTGACTCTGCAGCATTACAAAACCTGAAGCACATCACTTGTAGTGATGGAATCTCTGTGTGGAGTCAAATTTCAAGTCTTGAAGATGCTGAGAAGGTAAAGGACACAAACAAGTGCAGTCTGAGTGTCTGACGGGGGATTTCCATGTAGTTTTTAATAAAGTAGTTCAGCCTTGAGCGAGCTGTCCTGATTGAAATACAGCTGACAAGATAACTATCAGTTTTCACTCATATTAAAGGGGTTTGTGTTTTAACTACAGGGAATTTCCACTGATAATTTATAATGCTACTTGTAACAGAAAAGACATTTATGTGGAATAAAGCTAAGGCATTAATTAAAATAAATTGTGTTTTTTTTCTCACTATCTAGCTTGGTAGCTGGGCTTGCTTTGACTGCTGCAGTGGTTTCTGAAAGTCTAATGTTTTTAAAAACAAGTGGTGGATAAGTCAAATAAAAAACTGCACATCATCTAACACCCCAATCTGCGGGAAACCACAAATTATCTTAAAACAATTTCCTATGGTTTAAAATAGTGTAAAACTACCAAATAAGGAAGTCGTTAGAGAGTCGGACTCATAACCCAAAGGTTGTGGGTTCGAGTCTCGTACCGGCAGGGATTGTTGGTGTGTGGGGAGTGAATGTACAGCACTCTCTTCCCTTCAATACCACTATTGAGGTGCCCTTGAGCAAGGCACCGACCCCCAACTGCTCCCCGGGCACCGCGCAGAAATGCTGACCACTGCGCTGGGTGTGTGTTCAAGTTGTGTGTGGTGTGTGTTGTGTGGTGTGTGTGTGTGGTGTGTGTGTGTGTGTGTGTGTGTGTGTGTGTGTGTGTGTGTGTTGTGTGTGTGTGTGGTGTGTGTGCACTTGGATGGTTTAAATACAGAGCACAATCCAAGTATGGGTCACCATACTTGGCCACATGTCACGTCACTTTCAAATAGTCACACGTTCACTGACCCATAATTTTGCTAGATGGCTGTTTTGATTCTATTTCATTAAATTAACTAGACTGTATATAGTTAGCTAATCTAAAGTCTTCACTAACTAAATGTGATGTTTAGCAATGTGTGATAACCTTTTTTGATATATGTATAATAGCAACTTTTGAGACATACAAGTGGCCAAAGAAACACTCATACCTTTCAATTATATATCATATATAATATACTTTTTAGTTCGTTTTTTTCAGCTTTGTTTCTTTAATTAATTGTCATTTACAATTAAATGAAAATGGGTAACACTTTATAATAACTTTCATTAATAAATCATTAACAAACATTATATAATTCTTAACAGATCAATATTTTATATACTGTATATTCACATATAATGTGCTTGTTAATGTTTACTGATGTACTTATTAAAAATGTCCTAATGATTAACAGATCGTTATTTAATGTAAATAATTTTACAGTGAATACTGAATTCCCCTCCATTTACACATCTTAACAAATAATCTATGAATTATTTGTTCGTGTTTTTGCAGTACCCAATCGAAAGTGGAAACTATTCATAATTTGTAAATGTTTACAAATGTTTACTAATCTTTTAGTATCTTTATGGGCATTGAACTTTTAGCTGCTGTAACAATGTTTGTGTAAAGGGTGGTTAGTTAAGTTTATGTAAATGCTTCTTAAAGACATAACACACATTGTAATTTGGGTGCAAAACATGTTTTTATTGCCTCAACACTTATATTAGTATACTACTGTATATCATTAAACATGGTATTCCTCGAGTCATACATCAGCAGGAGAAAACAAATCCTTTTTTCAAGAAAAGACTTGTTCATTTATCAAAACAATGTACCGTAATATAACTACACTTGTGACACCTTACCCAACCCTTAAACCTACACCCATAACCACAACACTAACCTTACCCATACAGCGAAGTGTTTGCCTTGACACCAAGCTTTTAATCATTTTATAACATCTGTTAAAATAATTAGTAGATTTTCAAGACTTGCATGATCTTAATATCATTAAACGATTAATGATATTATTAAGCATTGTAATTTACATTAATTATCTGTTGATCATTAGGTAATGTTTAATAAGTTTACTTGTAAACATTAACAAGTACATTATCTCATGTTTCTAGCTATGTGAATATATATTAACTAATGATCCGTTAAGCATTATATAATGTTTGTTATGATTTATTAATGCAAGTTATTATAATGTGTTACCTGAAAATGTATTATAGTTTAAATTTATAATAAATGCAATTAGGTCCTCTCAAGTAGGACTACTTAATACATAATTTCATAATTACTTCTATTGTCTTTGAAAAGTGCAATACTGAATGTAAAGCATTTATGGTAAATTAAAACGTATTTTATAGTAATTTCTATCAAAACACTTGTAATGATAAAGTTGAAATTTAGTGCATTTAAAATATGTTGATTTCAAAGGTAATATTGAATAACACACTACAGTTAAAATTATTGTCAAGTACTTTACATTTGAATGTGAATGTTAGCCAACACATCAAATTAAGTGTACTTCTTTAGCAAAAGATTACTAAAACATAATGATTTAAAATGTTAAAAGTGTTCATAAGATACATAGTCAAGAAAGTGTACTCACTTTAAATGGCCTTTTATTTCAGTAAAATTATATTATCTGCAAGTTATATATATATATATATATACACATATATACTTTACTTTAGAAGTACATTAGTTCACATTCAATAGAATTATACACATTTCTTTTTCAGCAAGACGGGAGATTTAGAGATCACTTTTGAAGTTTCCAGCTTGTTGCATTGCAGTCAAAACATTTATATGTGACGATTCCGTATAAAACAAGCTAAACATAAACCACTGCTCACAACAAACAAGAACCTGGTACCTTTGGGACAGTTTAGAAAACAGATGAGTATCACAGTTTTCACAATTTTGTTTACTAAATGTTGCAACGTTTAACAGCTGCATGTAGTCATGCGTCAACAATTTGTTTTCATGTTGAACATTTTCTGGTGAAATAAACGAGCACAAATGCTTTGTGTTTACATCAGTAATGCGAACATGAAAGTGAGAGGACTGCTTTGTCATCACTCCGCATCTGACGGACCACACAAGCTTTGCTTCAAGGGCTTCGAGTCCCTACACACATAAACATCAGGCAGATGTAGGAGGACTGATTGTTTACCAAGCTCTCAATTCTCTAAACAATGGATCAAATGACACTGAACTCTGGCAATCAAACAGAGAATCTGCCTTATTCCCCCATGGGTAAATATTTACCCTAATATATCTAAAAGTTCCATTCGTCATCGCCTGGGACAGACATAACATGCACAATTTGGAACCAAATAGAGCGTCTGAACAGTTTATTTGTATAATTTTCCCCTTTTTTGGGAAGTGGGTTCAGCCATGTTTGCTTACTTAAATATGTACTGAAACACTTCAAATTAGGTCAAGTAAGGAAGGAGAATGTGGGAACTCTTTCAGGGGTTAGACCTTCATTTTGAGTGGGAGTTTATTGTTATACTGTTCCGATGGTTTTTGTGAGGTGTGATATTCAAGTTACTCATGTTACACTTAGTGGGAGAAAACCAGTGCAGCTGAAGCCTGAGGGCTCACCTTAATGATGGTATACTCTTCGCTATGGTAACCACGGCTGTAATTTTCTAATAAAATTAAGTAGGGGGATTTTTGTGGACTGGCTAAAAGTGTTAAATGAACAAGAAATCAGTTCTTTTTTTCTTAATTGTAAAGAAACAGGTTTTTTGTAAGCATTTTCACTATTTTACATTTACATTACACGTACATTTAGTCATTATAGCAACGCTTTTTATCAAAGCCCACTCACAATGAGGACAATAAAGCAATCAAAAACCAACAAAAGGCATAATATATAGTGCTGTACAGCAGGGGCCGTTTCTAGCATACGAGCTAGGCGGTCGCCTATGCACCACCAGCTGAAGGGGCGCCAATGCGGGTGGGGTGTGTGAGCGCACGTACTGGGCACTTTAGCAGGGTTCGATAAAGAGAGGCACGGTCACCCTGAAATATGACCCCCCACTGGATCCCCCAACATTATTGTGCTAGAGTACTGTCCATCTGACGATGCCTGTATGCCACTAGATAAGATTGCTGTCAATTGCTGCCGGATTGTTGCATACTAAGTTTGCATTTGGAGCGCTCAACAACGGCGTTAGATCAGTGGGCTTTGTCAGTGCTTTGGCAAGGTAACACTTTGTTTTGCCATGCAATAAAGCTAAGTTCAAAGGCCAATTTAAAATTTTGGTACAGTAAATAAAGTGCACAAAATCAGTATTTTGTTTAGGCAGTATTTGTGGCACATTTGTGGCACATTTGTCCAAATATTTGTGGCAGATTTGTCCAAAAGGGTGTGTGTTTTTTGCGCCAATGCATTGTTTAAAGGATCAGCGTGTCATGTAATATTCCCATATAAACTTTAACAATTAAAAAATATTTGTATAGTAAAATTTTCTAATTCACAAGATCAATACATCTTTTATTAGACTGCTTTGTCGAGTTAAATGCATCCTTACGGAGGTGTCGAAATGCTGAATCAATTCATTCACTTCCAACAGTGCTTATTGGGAGCAGCGTCATAGAGGGCAGAGCATCTCGTTATTTAAAGGGGATGTTAACGCGTTAATGAGTAGCAAATGATTGAGTAGCTGCATTGGTTACTTTTATGCTACTGATAAAGCTTTTATATGTAGTTTTTGGTAACAAAGGGGTTTTATAGGTTTGTCTGAAATAATAATGCAATAACTGACATTTTAAATCAATGTTTCAAGAAACAACAACAATTTTTTTTTTTACAAAAAACAGATAAAGACAAAAAAGTGCCATTGATAATATCTAAACAATATGTAGTAGTATAGTATATAGTATCCAAATTAAAATGTAATAAAATTAATTTGTGTGATTTATGTGTAAATTATGTGCAATGTCTTAGCAACTAGGGATTGTTACATATGGCTATACAGGCATCTAGTGGCAACACAATGATAGTACAGATACTAAATTGTGCAAAATGTTTATCTTAATAGTCAATTTACAAATAACGCATTCAGATTTGTGGAATTCAATGCACTGAATCTCCACAAATTACTGTCGTTACTATGACAACAAATTTGAATGTGACAAGCAACTGGTGTCCGAAAATAATTATATATATATAAAACAAAATTGGGGGCATAGGTTTTGTCGCTAGGCGTCAAATTGGCTAAACGGCCCTGGTGACAAGTCTCAGTTAGAAAATGCAGTAGCACATAGCAAGGGGTTTTTAATAAATAAAAATTAACAGAAGATAGAATAGAAAAGATAGAGAATGCTAGGGTTAAGACTTTTAAAAAAAAAAAGAAAACAGTAGTAAGAATATAAAGAGAGTATGTTAGAGCAGGTGTGCCTCGACTTGGTCCTGGAGGGCCATTGTCCTGTAGAGTTTAGCTCCAACTTGGCTCAACACACCTGCCTTTAAGTTTCTAGTATGCCTAGTACGAGCTTGATTAGCTGCTTCAGGTGTTTAATTAGGGTTGGAGCTAAACACTGCAAGACACCGGCCCTCCAGGCCCAAGTTTGGAGAACACCTGCGCTAACTTACACTCTCTTCTCTCTTCTTCCTACTTGTGTGTGTTAGAGGTCGAGTGGTTTTGATTTTTTTTATTTTATAATTAGAATAGATAGTGCTAGAGTTAGAGGGTCAAAAAATATGGAATAGATGTGTTTTTAGCCGATTCTTGAAAATATGGTGGTTACAGCCCCCGCACTTCAGCACCAAAAAGAAAAAAAAAGTGCTAACTTTCATGATTCATTCAGCACTTTTCTTCATCAACAGGATGACAGTTAAATAAAAGCTGTCCTTTTCATCAGTCTGGACAGAGGTTGGGCTAGTTTGCACACTCAGACATGGAAAAATAAGCAAAGTAAATCAAATTCAGCAGCTGGCCGATCTCATAGCTATGTGACTGCAGTCTTGGTTATTGTATCAGGGAAAACAAACAGCTTGTTTTACCTGCCCAGACTGAACTGCAGTGCTGATGGAGGTGCTACTAAAAAAAGCAAATCCCAAGTTTTTCCTGAATATCTCTTTGTGGAACATGAAGAAATAACAGGATGAAAGGTGCTAATGGGAAGCAGATGCCATATCCTTTCAGCTCCTGAGTTTNCAGCACTCACACACCTGGACAAAAAGACTCATACGTCAGAATGCTGTTCATAGGCTTCAGTTCAGCATTCAACACAATCATCCCTCAACAGCTCATTCACAAAACTGGTCCAGCTGGGGCTCAACACCTCGCTGTGCAACTGGCTGTTGGACTTCCCGACTGGAAGACCTCAGGCAGTACGGGTCAGCAGCAACACATCCAGCACCATCACACAGAACACTGGGGCCCCCCAAGGATGTGTGCTGAGCCTCCTCCTCTTCACTCTGCTGACACACGACTGAACACCGTCACAAAACTCCAACCTTTTTATTAAGTTTGCGGATGACACGACTTTAGTGGGTCTCATTAGCAACAGAGATGAGACAAACTACAGGATCGAGGTGAGCCGCCTGGCCGGGTGGTACAGTGACAACAATCTCTCTCTGAATGAGGAGAAGACGAAGAAGATTGTTGTTGACTTCAGGAGAGTGAGCACTCAGCATGCTCCTCTGACCGTCAATAGTGTGACTGTGGAGAGGGTGAGCAGCACAAAGTTCCTGGGTGTGCACATCACAGAGGATCCCTCCTGGACGGACAACACCGCAGCACTGGCCAAGAAAGCACAGCAGCTTCTCTACTTCCTCCGCAAACTGAGAAGTGCCAGAGCCCCGGCCCCCATCATGTGTAACTTCTATAGAGGCACCATCGAGAGCATTCTGACTAGTTGCATCACTGTGTGGTATGGCGCCTGCATCGCGTCCTGCCGCAAGACACTTCAACTCATAGTGAGAGCAGCTGAGAAGATCGGTGGTGCCTCTCTCCCCTCCCTTCAGGACTTCTACAACACCCGTCTCACCCGCAAAGCCCTCTGTATTGCAGGTGATCCCACCCACCCGACTCACAGCTTCTTCAGTCTGCTGCCATCTGGGAGGAGACTGCGGAGTCTCCAGGCTAGGATCAGCAGACTGAAGGACAGCTTCATCCGTCAGGCTGTCAGGACGCTGTACTCCCTCCCGACCTTGCCCCCCCTCCCCACTTTTGCCCCACGCACCACTGAACTCTGACCCTCTGATTGACTCTCCCACTCCCCCTTCCCAAATACACACACACACACTGTCACTTTTATCAGTCTGAATAAGCTCTTTTGCACTACAAATAATTTTTTTTGCACTACAATCACTATATCTGCACTGTTGTTTACTTTACTGGTTTGCACTCTATCTTCCATTTGCCTTGTGCTTTAAGTACGTAGTATTTTTTAATTTTAATTACCTTATTTGTATATTTGTATCGTGGATAATTTTGTATTTATCTTATTTATGTTAGGCGGTATGCACCCCAAGTGTCTGAGAGTAACGCAACTTCATTCTCTGTGTGTATGTACTGGACATGTGGAAGAATTGCCATACATCAGACTTGACTGACTGCTTTTGGTTCTTATGTGGAACATAAAAGTGAATATTTGAATCGAAATGATCAAAAGTTTTCGTTGTTTTTTTTGTTATGTATATATATATTTATTTTTTATTTTTTTGAATGGAAATCAAAGGTAAACAAAACGTTTTGATTATTACCAGCATTCTTCCTGATATCTTCCTTTATGTTCTGCACAAGAAACCACTTAGTAATCTGAAACTGTAAGAGCTCAGAAGCTGCTTCTGGCATAATTTCTAATGGTGGTTGCCACCCGTTGTGGTTTCAAAGCAAAAGCTATCTATGAAGCAAGGCCCTTAAGTATGTGTCTGTGTGGAGTTGAATCACATTACAGCAGTTCATCAAGGAAAGGAGAATATATATACTTGTGTATGTGTATGTGTTCACCATTACATGAACAAACAGTACATTTGTGAGACTGTACTGAGGAGAACAGCAGAATAAAGAGGGGGTTTTGCTCATGACTTGGGAAATGGGTGGGTGAGAGGGCTCCAGGGTGGTCTTGCCTCACTCCTGCAGCCCCGGGGCCAGGCGGGGGCAGCACATCATAGCTGTGGGGAGAACTGGCGCATGGCCCTGCGCTACCAGGAATTTCCTCTCACTGACTTGCTGTTCTAGTGTTTGTGTTTTTAGCCCATGCTTATTTGCTTTGTGCAGAAATGACGGCATGTCAGATCCTTGTGTGAGGAGAAAAGCAAAGCATTTTGGATCAGAGAATAGAGTTACTACAGAGTTACCTGCACATGCTACTGGGTGTCTGGCCCACTATGACTGACATTGTTCTGGCGGAAAGAGGTTTTGATGGTGTGTGTGACCGGATGCTCATTGTGGGGTCTGCCATATGCCTGCAGTGTCTGACCTCCATCAACACGATCTGTGAGCAGGATTAGATGACTGGGTCCATAACACAATAAATACACAAAATGTTAGAATTGGGCTCTAAAAATGATTTGACAAACCGTTCCCCAAAAATCAAGATTATTTCCTTAATCATTCTGGACTGATGAACCAAAAATATTATATGTGGAATTTTGATATGAATTATTATACATAAAAACATCACCAGTACGGATAAATGTCATGCTGTGTGCAATGCTGAAAAATAGCACATATCGGAGCTGAATCTCCTGCCCCACAGTGAAAGAAATTATATTTTACAGGAATTGAGATTTTCAGCCTGAACTTTATCTAATAAAAGATAAAAAAAGACTAATGTGCCATAAAATATTGCAAAAACAATATCATCAAGTTAAAGTCTCTTGATTTCATTTAAAAATTAGCCTATTCTTTTAATTAATCACGATCATGATTTTAAGTTATTGGTCTCAATCAGACTCATCAGAATCTTTACCGAATGGAGCAGTTACTAAATCAACATTTGACTCCCTCACTGAACAGAGGCTTTTACTTTCAGTCATGTCTGGCAGGAAACGCTGAAAAGTTTTGTGTAATCAGGGATTGTAAAATAAATCAGTATCATTATGTTGTTATTCATATGACAACATTTTTGTTAATAAATTGTATTTTTGTATATGCACTGAAATAATGTATGCAAAAGTGTGAAAACTGTTACTGAATTAATGGTGTGCAAAAAATAAAGCATGGTTGGTTGTATAAATAACAATATGTACTTAAAACTCTTTCCCCGCCATTGACGAGTTATCTCGTCTTTTAACCCTACAACCCTTCCCCGCAAAAAAAAGAGATTTTATGGCTTTTCGTGTTTTCACTGTTATACACTATTACACATCTTCTGAACTAGTACAAAACCTCCCGAACAAAAAACACATGTGAACAGGATGGAGAAACTAGCGATCTCTTATTTAAACAGATGCATATGAAAAATAATGAGATCATCAGCAATAGACAGTCAGCATATAAATGAAAATTGCATAATGTTACGGAGTAAAATGTTAATCCAGGAAGTGGTATATGTCTGTGCAAGCTTTGGAGTTGTTAATAGAAGCGATTTATTGGATTTATGCTTTGATAATCGTACTGACTATTACCCAGATGTAGTTTTTGATAAAAATGTGATTTTCTCAACTTTTTTTGCTCAAAATTATGCATTTTTTTGAAACCTACCTATATTCAAGTGTTGGTAAAAAAATTGTGTTTTTAAGCTAGAATAAAACTGATTTTTTTTTTTTTTGTTTAAAAGTAGAGGCTCTGATTTTTATTTCTTATTGAATATTTCTTAATATTCAAATATTCATACAGCAAAATATACTGGAGGCCATCAAATTTAAGTGAAAATCATCAAAAACTCTGGGGGGGGGGCAGTGTCCTGGCAACCTTTTCTTTCAAAACAAAAATGCTGGCTTGGTGAAAATTAGCTTTTAAATACATTGTCGCCGTGCACAAGGTTGCGCGGGCTTATTTCTTATCAGCATGTATGGTTTTGCATTAAAAAAGTAAGGATGACATTAATCAAGAGTATCATACTCATAATCTATAAAATGTACCAAAAACTATTGATAGTTGACTAGATGTATCTAAAATACCGACACAAAATGTGCAGCCAGAGGCTGCTGCATTTGCCCTACTACTGTGCATCATAAACATATGTGAAACCTCTGATGATTCCAGAAGTCTGTTTGTCGGAAGCGGCGAGTGGGTGCTGGGTGGTATATGTCAAACACATCTTGTACAGCAAGATTGTCTCGTCGCTCTAAGCTGGGGAGCCCATACTTCTGATTAAAGTGGTTTAGCTCACGATGCTTGAGTCCACTCTGTCATAGAAGCCAGAAAATATGTGCATGGAGGGTATATTCACTGAGAGGAGCATTCATCAGATGACTTCAATCTCCTCATAAACTGTCGACAAAATTTGTTGGTACAAGCTGTTTGTTAGTGCGTGTGATCCGGGGACTCATAAACAACGCAGTGAAAGCTAAATGCACGCTTTTCAATTACTATTTTTTGCTTGTGTTGTTTCATTGTCTAGGTGTGGGGGGTGGTTGCTCGGGCGAATTATTATGGTTGTGTATTTATTTATGATTGGTATGTTGTGAGTCGGTTTTTTGTTGTTTTTCGTAATGCCTTTTTTATTTGGGCAAGTGTCAGAGCCTGGGATTATGTTTTCTTCGTTATTAGTTCTTACTGTGTGTTTTGCCATAGGTAGAACATATCCTTTTCTATAGTCACAAGTGATATATTAAAATGTTTCTACTACATAATGGTCTTTTCCATGTTTCTCAACGCTGATTGGGTTTTGTCAGATGGACATCCTGGATGTTGTGGGGCCTGTGAGTTTCGGGGGGGGGCTCCTTGATGCCCATACGGCTTTTTGTTAAGTGGTGTTGTGTCCCGGGCGCCAAAGGGTGACATCTTCCAGTGTATTCCTAGCTGGTCCGTTGAAAGGCAAAGGCACCATCTATACTGATGAAGAAAATACCTGTGCTAATAGCTCTACCTTCTGCGTCGCAGATTCTTTTTTTTCTGCAAACAACCTATTTATAAAATGATTGTCTTGCTACCTTTTACTGCTGTCATTGTCGTGTTTTAGGTTATCTTGGTTGTAAGGAGCTCAAGGTCCTGCTGATTTCTTCGTGTTGTTGTACTTAACCATCAGTTACTCCCGCCAAACCCTTCCTTGGTATTCAATGGTGACAGATCCCCGTAGTCTTAGATGTTTTGTTCCTTAATCGTTGGTGGGTTACGTGCCACAGTTGTCCTTCATCCTGACTCTGCTATAGAGTTTCTCATCATGTTCGTCTGGCCTCACAGTTCTCTCTGTAGTCCCTCTTCTCTGAGCAGCCCATACGCACAGTCCCATAGTTTGCCGTTCAGTATACGCTTACCATTCTCCTCCCCTCACGTTCTTCCTGTGCGGTCTGTTTTTCTGGGTCCTTTGGCCTGGTCCTTGGCGCATCAGGGATATTTTTCTCGTTCCTCACGTTGGAAAATAGGCTGAGATCGCACTGCTGAAGTTCCAACACTTTTCCATTGGTTTAAACCCCTGACTGCTGATTTCCCCCTGCGCGCTCAGCACAGCATCTGATTCTTGGCTGACAAAGATTCCTTCAATGGTAAATCAGATGGTCCTGTTAGAGGTGCGGGGGTGATGGTTTTGCGGTGCTTACTTAGGTGGTGGTACAGTAAATAAAAATCGACTGTTAGAAAAATTTAGTGAGTTTCGTTTCACACAGGTTTGTAGCTTGGTGTCGTGTGTAACAGAGTGAAGAAATGGTGGGGTTTCTGTGAAGTTCTTCTTTATTTGTTTCTTTTGTTATTTATATCTTCATGGGGTATATGCCTGGAATTTGTGTGGTGTGTTGGTGTACAAAATAGATCTATGATCGCAGCTGACCAAAAGAGTCAAAAACTTGCAAAAGACTACATATCATTTCTATATTTTAAACATATATGCTATTCGAATTATTTTATTTAATTTCCCGGTTTTTCAATACCTATCTGTATTAACGAAACATATCCCCTCTACAAATTCATCTCGATACCACCACATACGTTCTGCTACTGCTATTGAAAACAGACCGAATTTCTCAATCTCTAAACAATTGTTATATGTAAGCTGAGTGTTCTAGACCGTGAATGTATGCGCGTAGAAAGTGCTGCCTACAAGTGTATGTAATAAATAAATAAACACAACAAACAGACAAACCACTGCCTGCCCTAGTTTCCCGCTTGCTAAATACAACAATTAAAATACAACTGAAATGCTGCAAAAACAGAACCTTGCAGGAAACACTGCTCTTGACCGAGGGAAAGTCATATTTTACATAGATATATTCTACACCAATTCATATTAAAATTAATATAACCGTTTTTTTTTTAATCAATAACATCTAAAACACATCAAATGCAACTTTACCACAATTCAATTGATTGCGACATCCAAATTTCAGCAAAACTTTAACAAGCAGTGACGCTGCAGTCAGTGCCCATCCTCTTCAGAAAAACAATGTGTGAGGTTCTTTCCAGAAGAACAATTAGATAAGGCCTCTGCGGAGTAAATAAATATGGTAAAGATAGTACGTTTCTGTGTGGTCCTCACCATTGGGCTTGAGAGGGGGTTGATTACGACCATGTGCTTGCCTGTCATGCCGTGGGAACAGATGGATGATGGGAAAGAAGAGGGGAGGGATGGGTGAGAAAAAGAAATGCTTCAGACACGGGTCTGTGAAAGGGTGGGTACTCACTGGCTCCTGCAACCTCTCGTCCAGAGCTTGAGTTCTGGCCGTCATGATCCCCACCTCCACTCGGCCCTCCCTCTGTGAACCAAACATGTGATTCCCATCATGTCAATGAGAAGGAATTCATTTCATATAAACAGTTCATTAAAGGGATGTCATTAGGGATATGTATAAGCCCTTTAGATAGTATCCACATGCTCCTCAGAACCTCTGAATTACAAATCCACAATGTCCACTAAAAATCTACATTAATACCACAAGACTAGGGCAGCAACAAGTGACTGATATAATAGATATCAATTGTAGATATATACAGGAGTGGAATGCTGAGTCAGAGAGCACGTACCACTGCAAATTTTTTCCCTTCTTACCTCCAGGATGCGGTGGGTAAGACAGGTGCCATCAGTTTGCAGGCGGAAAAGGTTGCGGATGCCGTCTATACTCCCTCGCCTGGCTCCTCGATATCCCGCACATGCCTCAAGGTACGCTCAGCATTCTCCGTGCACTTCTGACTGCTGACATCTCGAAGTCTGCTGCGCAACAAACAATTAATGAGAAAAATAACAGGTCTTATATTAGTGTTTACCAGATATTGTGATATGTGGCTACTTGGTGTCTATAAAGTCTTCATCTCATCTCAGATTAGAATGTCGTGGAAAAGTCATTTATTTCAGTAATTCAACTCAAAAATTGTGAAACTCGTGTATTAAATAAATCAAATGCACACAGACGGAAGTAGTTTAAGTTTTTGGTTCTTTTAATTGTGATGATTTTGCCTCACATTTAACAAAAACCCACCAATTCATAATTTCAACAAATTAGAATGATTGACATCCAATCACTAATCACCTCGAATGCCTGCAAAGGTTTCCTGAGCCTTCAAATGGTCTCTTAGTTTGGTTCACTAGGCTACACAATCATGTGTAAGACTGCTGATCTGACAGTTGTCCAAAATACAATCATTGACACCCTTCACAAGGAGGGTCACAAACATTCATTGCCAAAGAAGATGACTGTTCACAGAGTGCTGTATCCAAACATATTCATAGAAAGTTGAGTGGAAGGAAAAAATGTGAAAGAAAAAGATGCACAACCAACCAACCGAGAGAACCGCAGCCTAATGAGTATTGTCAAGCAAAATCGATTCAAAAAATTTGAGTGAACTTCACAGGATGTCTGAGCTGGGTCAAGGCATCAAGATCCGCCCACACGAGATGTGTCAAGGAATTTGCTACAGTGTTTCGTTTCCCTCTTGTTTAAGCCCGCCACTCCTGAATCCACAGACAACGTCCAAAGGCGTGCTTAAACCCTGGCTTAGGCTAATAAGAACTGGACCGGGTGCCGCCAGTGGTCCAATAATCCGCATTTCTTTCATTCCGCCATGACAGAGCAAGGTGTTTTGTAAGTGCATTTGGAACCAGTCCTAAGCAAGTCTGAGGAGTGTGGGCAGAAAAGTTACATAGCCAAGTTGCTTGAAGGACGTCCAGTGTGAAGTTTCCACATGTCTGTGCATGATGGGTGCATGTCTCTGCTGGACTGTTGGTCCATTGGTGGGTTTGAAAACCAACGTCACTGCACCTGTTTCCCAAGAAATTTTGGAGCACTTCATGCTTACTTCTGCTGACCAGCTTTTTGAAGATGCTGATTTCATTTTCCAGCTGGGTTTGGCTCCTGCCCACACTGCCAAAAGCACAAAGTTGGTTAAATGACCATGGTGTTGGTTTGCTTGACTGGCCAGCAAACTCACCATAGGCTGCAACCCCCTAGAGACTATTGGGTATGTTCAAGTGTAAAGAGGTGAGAAACACAAGAGACCAAAAATGCTAGATGTGCCGAAGGTCCACTTTCCCAAGAAACCTGGCTTTCCATCCCACCTTTCAGCAGTGCCACAACGATCACCTTCATGCCAGCCGAATTAAGGCAGTAAATTAAAGCAAAAGAGAGCCCCTACAGTTAGTGATTACATGACCGTAAAATTAACATCTTTTCCCAAGGCCAACAGTCACTAAAATGTTTTTTATTGGTCTATGAAGTATTCCTAATTTTGTGAGATAGTGAATTGGTGGGTTTTTGTTAAATGTGGACCAAAATCATCACAATTAAAAGAACAAAGACTTAAACTACTTCAGTCTGTCTGCATTGAATTTATTTAATACACTAGTTTCACAATTTGATTTGAATTACGAAATAAATTAACTTTTCCACCACGACATTCTAATTATTGAGATGCACCTGGACAATGCACGCCAGGTATAATATCTTCATACACATATTACATCTATTTTTCATGAACATACCTGTTTGTAAATGTGGGGCATGTATATGATCTCCTCTACCGTTCCTAAAGAGATTAATCTAAAAACCTCCACATCCCTGCATTGGCCAATACGATACACCTTGTAAATGAAAACCAGTCCACACAGGTCTTATTGAGACCTTGTAAATTCCATACAACTTGGGTTAAATGTACACTACCATTCAAACGTTTGAGGTTGGTAAAATTTTTTTTACAGTGTTTGCTCATCAAGGTTGCATTTATTTGATAAAAATATAGTAAAAACAGTAATTTTGTGAAATACTATTACAATTTAAAACAACAGTCTTTTATTTTATTTTAAAATGTACTTTATTCCTGTGATGCCAGTACGTCTTGAACGTTTCTGCTCCGCGCCATTACTCCGTTCTTCATGTGTCCACATGATCCTTCAAAACATTCTAAGAAGGCGGATTTGCTCGCGCAAGAACATTGTCTTACTTTAGCAAGGTGAAACGCTGTGGCTGCTTAATATGTTTTAAGTGGAAAACCTGGTAATTTTTTTCCCAGGATTCTGTGATGAATAATATAACGTATTGTGCCGTCTTTTTCAAAAACTGCTTCATGCTGCTACATTGTATTTGAAATGTTGTTTACATTATAATTTCTTTACTGTTACTTTTGATTAATTGAATGCGTCTTTGGTAAACTAAAGTATTAATTTCTTTAAATTTTTTGAACAGTAGTGTATCTACTGGTGCACAATTTTGAGAGAATGACAAACGCCTGTTTCACACATCCTCCGTCTGCAATGCAGTGCGTATGCAGTCCATGTGTGTTACGTATGCGGTGCTGAAGCAGCACGGACTCATTGTGCTTTCACACAGGACGCGTTTGCAGTCCGCTACTGTGCGGGGCTGTTTAGGCCACAAACACAACATTTATCCATTATTTTGATTTCAAATCCAAACATTGTTACTTAAAATGCCTTTTCAGCATTGTGATTCTCTTTTATACAGTACCCAAAAACAAGCAACAAAATTCATATTTCATAGAAATTAGTTTAAACTCAATAAATATAAACAACGTATTATTCATGTATTTGACTTCTAGGTTTGTATAATAAGTTGCTCAAACAAGTGGCAACACATTTAAACAGCATATAGCCTACTTTTCTTACGCTAAAAGTAGGCTATCACAAACATTTAAAATTAAAACGCACAACTGACAGAAACAGTCGACTCTCGTGCCTTTTCTTTTGCAGTTAAATCTTTATTACAAGCAATTCCGCGGGTCTTAAAGAACTTTGTTTTCCTACCACCACAAGTGCATCTATTATGTTACCTTGTTTATCTAAAAGTGCACTTTTTCTTGTTTTAAACCTAGCCAAAAAGCCACGTGTTGACTGTGAAATACAGTAGACTTTAATTATATAAATTTATTGTGAAATGACTAATTTCCAGGGGGGGGGGGGGGGGGGGGGGGGGGGGGGGGTCAAGCCCATTCATTTTTAAACCGCGAACATGCACGTCACTTTAATTCAGTGCGTGCGCAACAGCAAAATAACCTCGTGCGTAACACTCGCGCATTGCTGCAGACGCGCCACTCCTGGAACGCACTGACGGACAGCAACCACGTGCAGTGTGAACACTCTAATCCGTTAACATGGGTGCGTAAAAAAAACGTAATGCATACACACTGTAGGCAGAGTCTGTGTGAAACAGGCGTCAGTATTCAATACTTAGTACTCCATCTTTCTGGCATGCTTTTGTGAAATGTGAATTCCTAATTATATGACTATTTCCTCCCTTATATGTTTGCTTACCTGTCAATAGCCTGAAGATCATTGGCGGGATTCCATGTTGGATCAAACAGCACAACAACATTTGCTCCAACGAAGTTGAGACCAAGCCCACCCGCCCTACAGAAGAAACATGAGGCTCAAAGTCATTATGAATCATGTTGTCATAACTTTATGGGAGATCTTGTAAATAATAGGCATAATGAAACATCATAACTTCTGAAGCCACACTCACAAGGCAGACACCAGACACAGGTTGACATCCCAAGAGCTGTTGAACTCTCTCACTATCTTAATTCGGTCCTTAGACTTGGTGTTTCCATCCAGTCTGTGGTACTCCAGACCCTCTGCCATACAATAGCTTTCTAGAACATCTAACAGCTGTTAAAGTATAAAGAAAGGTATGCTTTAGCCTATTCACCCTTATTAAATTTTAACTGTCATCAGTTTAAACTGAATTACAACACACACATATATATGTACATTGGGTACGGAAAGTATTCAGACCCCCTAAATTTTTCACTCTTTGTTATATTGCAGCCATTGCTAAAATCATTTAAGTTATTTTTTTCCTCATTAATGTACACACAGCATCCCATTTTGACAGAAAAACACAGAATTTTTGATATTTTTGCAGATTTATTAAAAAAAACTGAAATTCACATGGTCCGTAATTATTCGCAGATCCTTTGCTCAGCGTATGTTAGAGAAGCACCCTTTGATCAATACGCCATTAGTCTTTTTGGGAAGATGCAACAAGTTTTTCACACCTGGATTTGGGGTTCCTCTGCCATTCCTCCTTGCAGTTCCTCTCCAGTTCTGTCAGGTTGGATGTAAATGTTGGTGGACAGCCATTTTTTAGGTCTCTCCAGAGATGCTCAGTTGGGTTTAAGTTAGGGCTCTGGCTGGGCCATTCAAGAAAAGTCACAGAGTTTTTGTGAAGCCACTCCTTCGTTATTTTGTCTGTGTGCTTAGGGTCATTGTCTTGTTGGGAAGGACCTTCGGCCCCAGTCTGAGGTCCTGAGCACTCCTGGAGAAGGTTTTTTCGTCCAGATATCCCTGTACTGTGGGCCGCATTCATCCCTTTCCCTCGATTTGCAACCAGTCGTCCTGTCCTTCAGCTGAAAAACACCCCCACAGCATGTTGCTGCCACCACCATGCTTCACTTTTTGGACTGTATTGGACAGGTGATGAGCACTGCCTGGTTTTCTCCACACATACCGCTTATAGAATTAAGGCCAAAAAGTTCTATCTTGTTCTCATCAGACTAGAGAATCTTATTTGTCACCATCTTGGATTCCTTCAGGTGTTTTTTTTAGCAAACTTTCATGTGTCTTGCACTAAGGAGAGGCTTCTGTCGGGCCACTCTGCCATACAGCCCCGACTGGTGGAGGGCTGCAGTGTTGGTTGACTTTCTACAACTTTCTCCCGACTGCATCTCTGGAGCTCAGTTACAGTGATCTTTGGGTTCTTCTTTACTCTCTCACCAAGGCTCTTCTCCCCCGTTAGCTCAGTTTGGCCGGACGGCCAGCTCTATGAAGGGTTCTGGTCATCCCAAACGTCGTCCATTTAAGGAATGGAGGCCACTGTGCTCTTGGGATCCTTAAGTGCAGCAGAAATTTTTTTTATCCTTGGCCAGATCTGTGCCTTGCCCCAATTCTGTCTCTGAGCTCTTCAGGCATTTCCTTTGACCTCATGATTCTCATTTGCCTGTGACATGCACTGTGAACTGTAAGGTCTTATATAGACATGTGTGGCTTTCCTAATCAATTCCAATCAGTATAATCAAACACAGCTGTACTCAAATGAATGTGTAGAACCATCTCAAGAATGATCAGAAGAAATGGACAGCACCTGATTAAATCTAATTAGTGTCACAGCAAAGTGTCTGAATACTTAGGACCATGTGATATTTCGGTTTTTCTTTTGTAATAAATCTGCAAAAAAGTCAACAATTCTGTGTTTTTTTGTCAATATGGGTTGCTGTGTGTACATTAATGAGGAAAAAACTTAACTTAACTTAAATGATTTTAGCAAATGGATGAAATATAACAAAGAGTGAAAAATTAAAGGGGTCTGAATACTTTCCGTACCCACACTGTAATATTTACTGTATATATATATATATAAATCGTGATAGACTTAGAATATATTTTTTTTGAAAATGTGTTTTTTTTAAACAACCTCACCTTGGTGGAAAGACAGAAGAGTAGAACTTTTGTCTTTCTTCGCGATAAAGTGATTGAGTAGCTTTTGCAGAACCTGAAACAGGAAGACAAACAGGACATGTGTCACAAAATGATGACTGGAGCAAAGACAATCTTGCTTATCATAACATGGGAAAATGCAAAGGGTTTCATTTAAATCGTAATGAGAAAACGAGAAATAACACGTCAGTCAGTGGCCACTGGGTAGAGATTAACAGAGCGGGCTGTGTCTTTTCTTTCTATTGCTGATGTTTCAGAAACCAGCACCCATTCTTGTGAGGATGCCAGTAACTCAGCATCTGCCAATAACAGCACCCTCAAGATGCTCCAGCTACAGGGAGGGGGTAACCTTTGAAAGGAAGGCCTGAAGAAATGTTAAATACTGTCCTTGTTATTTCTCAAGGAAGTGTATCCACAGCCTGCGAGGGGAGACAGCTCAGGGCCAGTGCTAGCCACAAGAGGGTTTATTAATCTCCACATTGCCAGGGAAAAATCCGGAATGGACTGGAAATGAAGATATCTTGGCAAAGCAACTTTTCTATGCTGTTCATTTGAAGCTTGAGCACCCTTAATGGTAATAACTGTAACATGCAACTAATGAAAAGTATGTTTATCTGCATGTTACAGTTATTAGCATTATAGACTCAGGACTCAACAATGAGGATGAGATTTATTTTGATTTATTTATCAGGTACATCCTTTTTATGTCTTGCAAAATTAATTCAAACAATGTATTCTGCTGATATGTCACCAAGATAATGTGTTGAAAACTACAAACCAATTACTAATGTTTTCCATCATGTGCAAATGTTTTCCAGCTTTTTTGTGTTTATGAATTTATAGTTATAATTCTATAATTCCCAGCATATTTTCATTTTGTAAAGAAAACATTAAATTAAATTAAATTTTAATTTTATATAGCAGTTATTTTTCAAATTACATTCAATGACAATTAACTATATTCTAGAAAATACAGAAATGCAGTTAAAAAATTAATCATTCCTTTAGTGGGGCAAAATCTGAACAAAAAAAAAAGCCCAGTACTCCATTCTATCTTACAATTATCGTGTGATATAACTCTAAATCTGTTTCTTGATCATCAGGAAAAATGCCTCACCTTCATTTTTCCACTGTACATGGGGTCAGACATTGCTTCAAAGGCTGCTTGTTTGCACCTCTGTGAAATCTGGAAATTTCCTGAAAACTTGCTCACAAATGGCTGTCACATATTTCTCCTGTGATTAGAAATAAAAATCACAAAAATACTTACAGAAAGATAATGATTATGATAATATGTACTTGACCAACAGAGCTATTCCAAAATAACTACATGATACATAATCAAACCTCAAATTGGTGGTGTCACAGACCAGTGTAGTTTTGTTGGATAACAACATATACTACCATTCAAAGTTTGGGGTCAGTACGGTTTTATTTTTTTGCAAGAAATTACTTTTAAGGACCAGTTAAATGGTTTAAAAGAAATAGTAAAAAAAAATTAAATACAGAGTTCTGGCATGAAACTATAGATGGCGCAGTCCGATAGGTCTAACTTAATCTGACCTAATTACATCATTATTACACGGCACAGCTGATTGGTTCTCTCCTGTAACGGTAGCCAATGAGCTCGATGCTCAACATTCAAATATATGATTAGCGCTGGCAGTAGCAGTTGCAGCTTGCTTCAGAAACCCTACCACCTTCCCAGCTCCAACGTATCATAAAGGAATCTCATAAATTAATTCCGTGGTAAAAGTTTAACTTATTTCAGTAATTCAACTAAATTTTGAAACTCGTGGATGCATAATTTCATGCACACAGACTGAAAGTAGTTTAAGTCTTTGGTTCTTTTAAATTGTGATGATTTTGGCTCACATTTAACAAAACCCCAGCAATTCACTATCTCAACTAATTAGAATATGGTGACATGCCAATCATCTAATCAGCTCAAAACACCTGCAAAGTTTTCCTGAGCCTTCAAATTGGTCTCTCCGTTTGGTTCACTAGGCTACACAATCATGGGGAATACTGCTGATCTGACAGTTGTCCAGAAGACAGTCATTGACACCTTTCACAAGGAGGGTGAGCCACAAACATTCATTGCCAAAAAAGTTGTCTGTTCACAGAGTGCTGTATCTTAGCATGTTAACAGAAAGTTGAGTGGATGGAAAAATTGTGGAAGAAAAAGATGCTCAACCAACAGAGAGAACCGCAGCCTTATTAAGATTGTCAAGCAAAATCGATTCAAGAATTTGAGTAAACTTCACAAGGAATGGACTGAGGCTGGGTTCAAGGCATCAAGAGGCACCACACACAGACGTGTCAAGGATTTGGCTACAGTTGTCGTATTCCTCATGTTAAGCCACTCCTGAACCACAGACCATGTCAGAGGCGTCTACCTGGGCTGAGGAGAAGAAGAACTGGACTGTTGCCTGGTGGTTCAAAGTCCTCTTTTCAGATGAGAGCCAGTTTTGTATTTAATTTGGAAACCAATGTCCTAGAGTCTAGAGGAAGGGTGGACAAGCTCATAACCCAAGTTGCTTGAAGTCCAGTGTTAAGTTTCCACAGTCTGTGATGATTTGGGGTGCAATGTCATCTGCTGTTGTTGGTCCATTGTGTTTTTTGAAAGCCAATGTCACTGCACCTGTTTACCAAAAATTTTGGAGCACTTCATGCTTCCTTCCTTCTGCTGACCAGCTTTTTGAAGATGCTGATGCTGGATTTGGCACCTGCCCACACTGCCAAATGTACCAAAAGTTGGTTAAATGACCATGGGTGTTGGTGTGCTTGACTGGCCAGAAAAAACTCACCAGACCTGAACCCCATAGAAAAATTTATGGGGTATTGTCAAGAGGAAAATGAGAAACAAGAGACCAAAAAATGCAGATGAGCTGAACTACTGAACCACTTAACTACTAACCTGTTTTTTGCTGGTTCCTTCTTTGGACTGCAGTAGTGCAACATGATTGGCCACCTTTCTCAGGATAGCCAGATAACTAAAGTACAGGTGTCTAACCGGCACACCATCTGCATTCAGTTTGTAGCAGCACTGGACGGCCACTGCCACAGTGACACTTTCCTGAGCTCCGCAACAGAAGGATTACATCGTCTGTGTCCAGCACGGCATGGTACACTGTCCGCTGGAAGTCTGTGAGAGAGCAATAGACCACCTGGAGAAGGACAAGACCAGAAGGTGATCAGATCAGAGCATGTACTATCAGATATCATGTTAAATCAGTTGGTTTATTTGACTTGAACTACTCACTCGATCATCTTTCTTAGGTAGCTGGTCACTGATGAGGGCCTTTGTTCTCCTGAGGAACCAGGGTGAGAGTCTTTCGGCAAGGTCCTGAACTGCTTTACGGCCTTCTTTATAGCTCATCGACAAAAATTGCAAACCTTTTGGGGTCAGCAGGATTTTTTTTTAATTATGCTTTTTTTTTTTTTTTAGGAAGGATGCATTAAAGTGATCAAAAGTGATAGTAAAACGTTGATATTTTATAATAAAATATCAAATAAAGCTGTTCTTTTGAACTTTCTATCATCAAAGAATCCTGAAAAAATATTCAGTTCCAGAAAAATATTAAGCAGCATAACTGTTTTCAGTATTGATTATAAGAAAAGTTTATTGAGTCCAAAATCAGTACATTAGAATGATTTCTGAAGGATCATGTGACACTGAAGACTGGAGTAATGACTGCTGAAAACTCAGCTTTGCTATCAAAAAAATAAATTACATTTTAAAATATAATAAAATAGAAAACATTTTTTAATCAATGAGCCAAATTCTTGTTTTTTCTGTAGTGCAGCTTTGGTGAGCGTAAGAGAAAATAAAAAACACATTTAAAATTTTTTACAGACTTCTCAGTAGTGTGCAGATCTCACATTCATAACAAAGGCCGATACCTTCTGAACTTGTTCTGATGGCTTCTGTGACAGCAAAAACTGTGGCCTGTTGTTCTCGACATCTTTCCATGTACCTGTTTTCTGCAGAACTGCAGCCAGGAAGCCGATGACCTAAAAGAACAAAGGAAAGAGGAAAAATGAGCAGTCCTTACTAGGTTTATTCTATACATTGTAACATGCAGATTTGTGTGCATTTACCTGAACAGTCTTTCCAAGACCCATGCCATCACCCAAGATGCATCCTCTAGATTTGGCATAGTTATGATAGATTAGTTTAATGCCTTCCCTCTGGTAGTCACGTAAAAAACATTTGATGGTGTATAGAACTTTTACATCATTCCTGACAGCAGAAGTGGCGCAGAAGGACCTGGTGGTGTCTGATTACTGTGGAAGAGAGGCCTGTCATTGTCAAATTGAGGAAGAGATGTTCTGGCATCCTGGCACTTTGTAGATAAATCTTCCTCCTCCATCTCCACAGAGAAAGTGTCCACATCAATAGAGGTGCTAACTAGACAATGGCTTGTTTAGCTGTGACAGGCTTCTCCTTTGGGGCAGCACAAAAGTCATTTTATGTTTACCTGTACATTTAACCTGCAAAACACAACAAAATAAATTCCATTAAAATCATATCATGCTGAAAGGTTAAAGGTATAGTTTGAGAACTGATAAGACATAAATGAAAATTGTGTCATCATCCACTTACCTTCATTGTTTTATTTTCCATACAATGGCAGTGAATGTTGACTGAGACTGTGTCATTCTAAAAAAGCAGGCCATACAGTTTAGCAACAACATGAAAATGAATAATCGATCACAGAACTTTCATTTTTGGGTGAACTACGCCCCTTAACCAATCTCAGTGTCTCACACGTGATCTGTCTTCAATTGACACGAATCAATGCTCCTACCTGTGGACTACTGTTGGTAAACAGAGTGTATAACGTGCTGTGATTTTTGCGTTACATGTTAATTAATTTGTTTTAATTTAATATTCTTTGCGCTTGCGAGCACTTTTGACTCGCTGTTCTAGAAATCTAAATGCAGTCAATCTTACACATTAAAAATTCATTGGAGTTCCCCCCCCTCGCGTAGTTTCGCATGTATGTATGTTCTGGTGTCCTTTAATTTAAATATTGAATAATCTATTGGACTGTGAGATAAACAGGTAGTTGCCCAATGCATGTCCACTATCAGTGTATTTGATTTCCTTTTCATCCAACTATTGTTTCATCATGCTGCATATTAACAGAATAGGCTCGTGTTTATTTCAACTATCTTTGTGTTGAGAGCACCAGTTCCATACACGGCTAAACATGCAAATATATTAATTCAATACAACAATAAAAAAAATAAAATAAAATTTTAACAAAAGACTTATGTTGAGAGTAAGCCACTTCTCCGTACAATGGCAATGAAATACATGAAGAAAATAAAAATAAAATAAAGAGTTCATTGCAGTCATTAAATATTAAATAAATAACCAAGTATGACACTTATAAAACAAATTATTGTTAGCTCTAATGTTTTTAACTGTTCATTTTTATCAATTTGAAGGTGCAGTTACATCAGCAACAAGTTTTAACACCAAGTTTTGTTAATTTAAAAGTGCGTGAAAATAAATAATAAATAAAATAAATAAACTGACATCGAACTGCAAACATTTGACGAAAAACGAAAATTAGAAATGTTGTCTAAAAACAACTAACTAAAAAAAATTACAAAGGCACATAATAGAGCTTACTAAAATTTTAACTAGAATTAAAATTTAAAACTGAAAATGAATAACAAAAACAAAAATGTTAACAAAGGCCCCCCCCTGTTCCAAAATATTAAGTAATCACATTAAAAGGACAGTATATAACTAATTCCACAATACAACCTCCAACTCCAGAACAGTGGATGTTTTTATCATGCAATAAAATCAAGATCGGTGAATTATTAATTTTCTTTAACGATGATTTAAACTTTACAAAAGTACTCAAATAAAGGATTTGCCAAAGTTGTACCATTTTTGATCTTTGATGGCTGTCAACACCCTCCAAAAAAGTTGGACAGAAGACTAAATAAAATGAACGGTATAGAATATTACCAATTAAATCTGTTTCGAAATCAGTAAGGGCGGTGTAATTGGTCATAGGTTGACCAGGATCTATTTGGGTATAAAATGAGCTTCTCAGTCTTTGCAAGCAAAGCTGGATCAAGGCTCATCACTTTGTGCCGCGACAAGATCAAAAGCTAACGTCTGTCATGGTATTTGGGCTGCTCAGAGCAACTGCATTGGGTGACTGGCAATGTGCGAAGGTACCATTGACATAGAGCCATATATTGGGATTGTACAGAGACATATACTGCCATCAAGATGTCTTTACAACCGTGCTAAACGGAACACACACCAAAACCATACCATGGTTATTAGATCAAGACAATGCCAGGTCTCATTCTGCATGTGCTTCAACAGCGTGGTTTCATAGACACAGAGTGAATGTGATGCCTGCAGTCCAGATCTGTCTCCTATTGAGCATGTATGACCAGTCATGAAAAGGAGAGTCAGACAATGACGATCACAGACTGCTGGGCTTCTGAAGTCTTGTATCAAGCGAGATTGGGCAAAAAGTTTGATTGCAAAACTTTAACAATTAGTATCCTTATTTCCCAAACAATGAAACATTGTAATTAAAAGGAAAGTTGATGTGACACAGTGTGAAACATGCTTCTGTCCCAACTTTTTAGGAGTGTGTTGCAGCCATCAAAATCAAAATATGTTTATATTTACAAAATAAAATTAAGTTGGCCAGTGAAAACATTGGGAATTTTTTTCTTTTGTACTTACTTAAATAAATTAAATTTAAAAAAAACTTTCAAATCAGCTATGCATGAGCTTTAGAAACTGAGACTTTATTGTTGTATCTGATGCAAAAAAGGCACATATTCTGCCTAAGCACCTGATCAATCATATGATGACAGCCAAGCTTCAAATCAAAATATTTTTAATTACAGTTAAATAGGTCAGGTTGTGTCTGAACGGCATGACCTACATTGGTAGCTCGGCTTAGACTGGAAAAGTTCCACTTGTTTGTTTGACATCCTCCTGATGTATATCTGCTTCTCACTAGATTATGCGCCTCTTTCCTGGGGAGCCACCAAATGTGCTAATTATGGTCAACGAAAGCAGTTAATGGTTTTGTGCACGGGTGGTCCATATCTCTTTATTCATTCTGACTGACCTCACCATTACCACCCATCTTGAGCGGCTGTTTTTTCATTGGGGGCAAACAGACCCATGCGTTTCAGTAGACGAAAAAGTGTTGTGTGTGACCCAATGCTATGCCTTCTGCTATGTAAACCGTCTGTCATGACTGTTTGGGCTTCTTTATAAGAACATCTGCAGCAGCTGCCCTATACATTCCCAGCGTTGAGAGAGGAGGAACAGAAAGTTAAATTTTTGTCTTGCAGTGTACCATAGCAGAGCGGATAACACAGGCCATCCACGACTTCCTCCTCATCTTTAGCTGGGATAACAATAACGACAGGCTGTTTCCTTTTCATTTACATAGGCCCTCTTAGTTATTTCTACCACAAATATCATCAGTCATTCAGGTAAAACGTTTCCTGAGGTGTAATGTTCAAATGGAGACATCAAGCTTTTCCTGAGCAATAAATGCCCATAGTTGACTTGCCTACAATAGGCCACAGTGCGTAATTTTGAGCTCCAGGCACATTATGTCGTTCCATACGGTAGCATAAAGGGCATTTTTCATTAGCAGTGTGAGATCGCAGGCAGCAAAGGCCGCCGGATTTCCCCCTCACTGCAGATGCTGAATGGGAGATTTGTCTTCTTCTCCCTGCACTTAGGAAATGCTCCATCTGTATTTCACAGACTTTCTCCCATGAGTCACCCAAGCTTAGAAAACCAAAACCAATTACAGCTGTGCCAAAAAAGACAGCTTCAACTTCATACAAATTGATTATGGAAATAAAAAAAGGATTTTGTTGTTGTTATTGTTTTTATTCCTGCATTGGCTTGCAGTCACTGGAAGATATACTGTATGTGCTACACACTGGACCAAAGGTTTTTAACCAAAGGTTTGTTGATGGCACAAACCTCCAAATATGATAATCCCATTGTGATCTCTAAAAATAAAGACAGCTATATATTTAATGTATAAAATACAATTTCCACACTGAAATATATAAAAAATATAGTCTGAAGAAAATTTGTAAAACATAAAAATGATAGCTGTCAATGGAGTAACATTTCTCACCAGCATTTGGTTATGGTAAGAATGTAAGCCTGTTGGGGAAGTCGTGGCCTAATGGTTAGAGAGTCGGACTCGTAACCCAAAGGTTGTGGGTTCGAGTCTCTGGTCCGGCAGGAATTGTAGGTGGTGGGAATGAATATACAGCGCTTTCTCTTCCACCTTCAATACCACGACTGTGTTGCCCTTGAGCAAGGCACCGAACCCCGACTGCTCCCTGGGTGCCGCAGCATAAACGGCTACCCACTGCTCTGGGTGTGTGTTCACGGTGTGTGTGTTCACTGCTGTGTGTGTGTGCACTTTGGATGGGTAAGTGCAGAGCACTAATTCCTAGTATGGGTAACCATACTCGGCCACATGTCACGTCACTAAAATGTGGTACATTGTATTTTTAAAGGTTAAAAGACTTGAAAATGAATGAATGAATGAATGAGGGCATTAGAGGGAATATTTTAAAATAAATACATACATACAAACATACATAAATGAGAGGATGTCGGGTAAAAATGTTAAATAAATACACACATTTATTAAAAATGTCACCCTTTTAGGCCCCTGATCGAAAACTCCTTGACTATTCACTGAATGTGACTTCTTCTAACCATCAACTACTACATCAACTGCTTACAGACCACAATCTGAAAAGACAGCGTTACTTTTTCGTGAATTAAATGGAGGATGTGAGGGATAGACGTTCAATGTAATGTCTTTAGTCAGTTTTCCAATCTTTTTTGACACATATTTTTAGTGTTAACAACAGTACAATGTATTAATTGGACTGTATGTCTATACCTCCTAACCCTGGAAAATCTACCCTGGAAATCCATCACAAACAACTGCTACTACTAGTATTTTCTCTAAAATTCTATGATCAGAGTGATTGTAAGTTGACACTCTTAGTCTTATCCCACTCCTCATATTCGCAGCAGAGTTACAAAATCTCCTTTCTGTCGAGCTGGAAATTTCAGCTGTGTGTGAGGTCCGTCTCTTGCAGATTCCAGAAGATTTGCGTCATTTCCCCACATCTCTGTTTGTGTGGTCAACATCACAGACACACCACTGAATCTTTCAAACAGTCTGAATGAGGTGTCTGATAAAACCTTAATATTTTTTCCCCCAGCACCTCATCCATAAGGCATAAGTCTTCTTTTCCATCCAGATTTGTCAGGATCTGTGACAGTCTAGGACAGCTTACTATTAAAACCGTAAGGATGCACACAATTAAAACTTTAATGTCAACTACTAGCGTGTCTCAGAGAGACATAAGCGGCTGATTTGTGGTTGAATTCACCAGCGCCTTATGCTTGCAAAATAATTCTAGATTTCAGGAACGAGTACATAAAACTTTTGTGATTTCTTTGGACCCGACTTTGGCAACATATGCCGCATTCTGTCAACTATTTACTCTCACTGTTAATTTAAAATGTCACATGGCTCAGAATATGAATGCCTTTTGGGTGGAAAGGGTTTCTCGTTTCTTTCGTTTTCCTTCCTCCTACCTGTTTTTTTCTCATTTGTATATAAATATAACTGACTACACGTCAACAGTAGTTACTTAGAAATAATTTTTGAATATACTTGCTATCAAAGATGTTGCCCACATCCAAGACAGTGACAAATAGAGTGCTGCCATATAACGTTTCCATTAGTTGGGCTGTGAGGATTTTCTCTCCTATTGAGTTTTTCCAGTGTGGCCTTTAAACTCGTGATCTTCACATTGCCTCAGTCTGTGGTGCTTCGGCACAAATCATAATAAAAACATAGTAGGTGTTTTTAAATGCTCTATTACTTACCGGCGTCAATTCATATTGCTCCACCGCTTCTCTCAGTCTCTTATTTATTATTGAAAAGCACATACGACCCTTATATCACTTAATTCTACTTTGCTGCTTTATATCTCTGGTTCTGTCTGTGTTCTTCAGATCCGCGCGCATGACAGGTCTCGCTCTGTGCTGAAGTCTGGAAATTGATAACGCGCCGGAGACGCGCAATAAAAACGCCGCCCGCGGGCGCGACACCCGGATCCCCTATTATGCAAATACGGGGGTAATTTTAAAGACAAATCGTTGGCTTTTATTCCCTTATATTTCTGTTTCATACGTCTCGGTTTCTCCGGAGAATAAAACATTTAATGTGTCGAGCCCAATGATGGATCTGACCTTCAATCATTGCAACAAATGGAGGGGCTGAAGAGAAGAAAACAAAATGCAAGAATTTCGCCATCAATGTTCCTAAACTTCTGCACACGCTATAATTGTGAAAAATACCGGCAATTAAAATCTGAAATCTGAGGGCGTGATTAACAGTGGATCAAATGTCCAGATATTCAACAATTCACGCATGAATACGCAATTCATAGCCTAAATGCATCTTATCTATGGGGAACACGTTTTAATCTTTAGAATTAAAGTCATATTGATATTTTGTGGGTCTTAAAAGGTGTCTAAAACATGTTTCTGGAGGAAGAAAGGGGAAATTATTTTTTTCGCATTTTTTATTATTTTTTAGTAGTGAATTAATATCTGAAATTGGTTATTGGTATCTTAATAGCCTATCTGAAACTGATTTGATTTGAATCAAAGTCGAATCAAGTCAAAGTGAGTCGTAACCAAAAATGTTTTGTTGAAAATGGTTTCAAAGTTTTTCAGAAAATGAAAATTATGAATCCAGAGATACAAAGATTAGGCCTACATTTCATAATTTTGGCACATGTGTTTTAAACTAGATTGTTCTCGAATTTCTCATTTTTATTCATCTTTAATTCATTCATCTGACATGCTTTTTTATAATTGACTTTTAATTTATATGTTAATATTTTTGTAATTGGGCATAATTTCAATACTTAGATTAATACAGATGAACTGTATTAACAGTAAAAATGACATTTTAGAAAAGGAAATATGTAACCCTCTCTGTGAAATCCAGGCTAAAGTCTCAAAATCTAATTATACGAGATAACAAGCATCAAAATATGATTTCAAACTTTGACATGGCCTTACTCAATCAATGTTAAAGATATCAATGTTACATTTTCACAGAATGTTCTTTACTTTATGAAGGATGATTTTATATAGAAAACAGTAAATCACCAAAAAAAATTCACAGACAGGGTCATATATAGAAGACGACGTTTTTTTTTTAAGTCTTGCACTTGAACTAAAAGAATGAGTTAGTTACATTGTTGGAGTAATTAGAAAATCACAGTAGGTCTCTATTCTAACTCGGTCATCTGATGGATCAAACCTCACGGGACACCCTGAGAAACAGGATGAGGAGTGATATCGTTCCGGAGCCGATTACACGATAGTGAAGAGCTCAGAGCTTCCTCAATCTATCACGAGAGAGAGAGAGGAGGAGAGAGAGAGGAGGAGGAGGAGAGAGAGAGAGAGAGAGGAGTGAGGAGAGAAGAGACAAGTAACCGCCCAACAAAACCAATTAAGTTTGAGGGTATGACCAAAAGATATACACCGAATAACTGCTTTACGTTGTCAGTTGTCAAATGTTCGACAAAAAGGAAACTCAAGGAGAAGCAAATGTCACATAATTATTATGTGTTTAATAATTATTACTATTATCGCGCGTCTAACAGCAAACAGGCCAAATTTGTCGCCGCGTGCACATATGGCACGGAAACGTGCCAGAAGCACGTTTAGGGGAGTCGAGCGTTTCTGCCAGAAATGTCTGAATACATTCATGGGGCGGTTTTTAAAAAATCATTCATGTGTCAACGATAAACTAACAGCCGTCAAAAGCTCAGTGGCGGTGTCACATTTTTAGACACCGTGTCCATTTCACTGGAGAGAGACTGAAGCTGAAAACTGCCACGCTAATAGTCTGTGAGAGCAAATTACGCTGAGGCACCTCAGGTCACAAATTACATACTTGTTGATTTTCGGAGTTTAATGATACAGATGATTTTATTACAAAACAACTAAAGTGGATGCCAAATTTTAGAACTATTAAACATGTCAATATGCATGTTAAGCGACTTGAGTAGGCCTACACATGACAATTCAGTTCCCAATCTCGCCGTTTGTGTTTCACCGATGGGAACCGATGAGGATTTTCGATTTCTACCGAAAAAAATGTCATGTTGATCGCTTTGGAGAAGAGAGAGATGAGAGAAGAGGAGGGAGAGATGAAGAGGAGGACGACGAGATGAGGACATGAGGGAGAGAGAGAGAGAGAGAGAGAGCAATGTTCACTCCAAAACTCAGTACGCTCAGATGAATAAGGCCTACTGAGCAATCATTTCAAAAAAGAAACACAAATCCTGTGCTAATTGAAATAAGGTTGACAAATAGCAGATTGAATCTAATATTTGGTAAAATAGCGTTTTGTGCAATTAAGGGTTAATTCAGCAGGTGAATTCAGGTGCAGCATACGTTCACAACACCTTTAGTAACACAATACAAACACCTACAGCTGTCCATTTAAAAGAGATGTTTAAAGGTATTCTGATCAGTTTTGACAAATTAATTAGATTGCTTTTATTTATAAACGCTAGCATACAAGGGGGGAAGTCGTGGCCTAATGGTTAAAAATGGTTAATGGAGAGTCGGACTCATAACCCAAAGGCTGTAGGTTCGAGTCTCGTACCGGCAGGAATTGTAGGTGGGGGGAGTTGAATGTACAGCGCTCTCTCCCACCTCAATACCACGACTGAGGTTCCCTTGAGCAAGGCACCGAAACCCCCAACTGCTCCCCGGGCGCCGCAGCTTTGGCTGCCCACTGCTCCGGGGGTGTGTTCACGGTTTGTGTGTTCACTGCTGTGTGTGTGCACTTTGGATGGGTAAATGCAGAGCACTAATTCTGAGTATGGGTCACCATACTTGGCCACATGTCACGTCAACAAAGTATTCTATCCATGCCAAAACATTGAACCAAAGCAAACAACCTTCACCTTCGGAAAATAATCACCGGGGCCGCTTATGTCCATTTCACCTGCTCAGACGCTTCTAAACTGCATTACTGACTCAATCTCAACGGCTCTTTCATTGCGCGTGTCCTGCCAGCAGCCTGCCCTCGGCAAACACTCCATTTCCCGGTGTGAGGACACGAATTTGGCCGTCAATTTAAAAGGCTTTGCGCGCGCCACGGTCCGGCACAGAACTTCTCATATTTGATGGATATTGTTTGGGTGACATTTATGTAATAAAATCTAATTGGTCTGTTTCGGGATAGTTTTACTGAATGAAATTACGCGGATGGAGAGCATTTGGCATGTGGGGTTTGAGCATTCATCAAGGCCACGGCACAAATCAATGCTGTACATCTGAGCAGCGGGACTGTATTTAGTGATGACGAACACCGACAGTCTCCGATTTCTGCCGAACGATCGATAACGCAATGAATCATTCACGTTTATCTCAGTCAATCCATTTAGTAGAAAAACACAGATTGCAGTATTAAGTTTTCTAATACAGAATATACTCGTTGTTTTGAATATGTGCAAACATTATATATAATTAGAATTGCCTGTATGTATGTATGTGCATGTGTATATGAAAGAATTGTATTATAGTGACAAAACTGAATTAATTTAACACTATCCTTTTGTATTGAATCCACTGACTGATATTTCCTACTGGATATAATCTACAAATCTTGATTCATTTTGCGTGCAACATTACAAAGTAAATTCAAAGTTTGTGCGTAAAACTGTGCTAATGCAATTCAACATAATGAGAGACGTCTGTAAATAAATTAGCAGCAGCATCTTTCAGCCCCAATAAATGCGCATTTCAGAAATTGGTGTGATGACATTACTGAATAACATGGTGAGGCTCTAGTTCGCAGTTTTTTTTCTCCCGTTCCTAAATGTCAACCAATAGACAGAGATAATGACGGTTCGGTTCAGTCGACCAATGAAACCTTGAGCTGATGAGTTTGGCAGGAGCCGCGGAGCGGAAACTCGACAGTTTGACGCGCGGCGCAGAGGTGGCGAGACCTGTCAGAGTTCAAACAAGGAATTAGAGAAACGAGGACCGTCATCCGAGACCATGGACACGAATAAAACTAAATTAAATCTATTTTTGCCGCAGTTAACGTGATTTCGTTTGTTTTAATCCTTCATAATCTGCTGCGCAACGAGGAGTCATGGAGCGCGCGGAGACGAAACCACCATCGAAATCAAATCAGGAACCCATACGATTTGGTATCGACCAGATTCTGGGCTCTTTGGACCAGGAGAGCAGGGTCGGAAATACTGTGGATAACAGCCGCTTGGGAAGCCCATCCAGGGCGAGCGTCGCGCCTCATGTCTCCTTACCCGTCTCTCTGTCCGGAGTCACGGGCGCGCTGGAGGACTCCGGGCGGGTGTACGGGGTGAGCGGTACTCTGGTGCCCAGTGGAGTGATTCGGGTCCCGGCGCACAGACCTCTCGCTGCCGCGGTGCCGCCGGCCATGGTGAGCGCCGCACCGGCGCTGTGTTTCCCCTGGATGGACAATAACCGCAGGTTCCCTAAAGACAGACTGCCAGGTAAAAGACAAACATCTCTGAGGATGCTGGAGTTTGTTCAAATGATGCAAACATATCTGGCTGCTGGACCTGCGCAGTTGCCTTCAGAATTTTTTTTTTTTGAAGATTTCATCTCCAAAAAAAAAAAAAAAAAAGAATAATAATAAATAAATAATAATA